>VYZQ01035131.1:0-25015 GCA_013400655.1 Mystacornis crossleyi | reverse complement strand
CAGATTGTTTCTGTGTAGTCCAGATCCTCTTGGGAAAATGGTGAAGGTAACTTATTGAGCAATAATCCTATGACCTGAGATATGTCAGTAATACAATTTGATAATGAATAAAGAAGAGCTGCCAGAGGAAGTTAAAAGGCATTCTTTTATAATCACTTGCTCTCTGGTTATTTTTGCCCATTTTGAGGGTAAGTGATCAGGTACTGATTTGAAGGTGTGATAAGTAAGTTGACAGATTGGAACAGCAAAGAGTAGAAGAATGACAATCTTCTTTTTAATACTTCAGACTAAAACCTAAGTTTGTCACTCATTCTGTTAGCACGTGTCTTCATAAATGTTTCAGTTCACTCACTCACTCCCCCCACTACCAGGACTGCGGAGGGTANCAAGATATATATTTGCTTCAGCACCTTCTTTTAACTTGAATCAATCTTCAGAAATATTTTCTGGAAGATCTCAGTTCAAGCTTTTTGTTTTGTTCACATTAAGAATGTCCCAGCTACAGTTACTATGCATGGACATAAATGGATTCCATAGCTGTCAGCAATAACTCAATATTTTTATGCAGAATTTGGATGCTTAAGAATAGATGGTTAATCAGGATGATTAAGAACTTTTGTGAATAATGGGAAATATCTTGATTTTGACAAAGAGGTTTTTCAGCCTGAATTTTACTAGGGAAGTTCAGGGATCACAGCCCACTCATTGGTGTTCTTTCTTGCTAGTCTTTTCCTGAAGGTCTTAGGCAATTTTTTCCCCCTTTTTTTAAAAAACTTGAGTAGAGGCTAAAACACAGATAGACCTCATGTCTATTGAACAAATGGTTAAGCTTTCAGAAATAAGTATGCAGAGTTAGTCTTGAATTGACTCTATGTCCCTCAGCAGAAAGTAGCTAAAGACAAAAATATGATGATCCAGCTTGTAAGATACATTATTTTATGTGGAGTCAATACAGGAAAACTATTTTCTGTCCTGTACAAGAGTAGGGGAGGGCTCCACAGAACTCTGCACTGCGTTTGTCAGGCACTGTGGAGAGGCAATGAAGGAATGCAGTCTGTGTTGGCTGGGCTTTGTCAGTGTAAAAGGAACGTAACCCATCTACAGGTTTGGACTTTCCCTTTGGAGGATAAAGCATAGACTCATAGAATCTTTAAGACTGGAAAAGACCTCTAAGATCATTGAGTCCAGCCATTAACCCAGCACTGCTCCATTCACCACTAACTATATCCTCAAGTGATACACATATCTTTTGAACACTTCCAGGGATGAGCAGCCTATTCCATTATCTGACCAGGACTTCAGTGAAGAAATATTTCCTGATATCCAGTCTAAGCCTCCCCTGGTACTTGAGTCCAATTTTCTGGTCCTGTCACTTGTTAACTAGGAGAAGAGACTACCCCCTACCTAGCTACAACCTCCTTCAAGGTAGTTGTAGAGAGTGACAAGGTGTTAAATGTTAGCATCAGCTTTATACTTTCCACATGTTCTTCTTGCTCATGTTTGATTTTTATGGTATTTTTAAAGCAACCTTCTTGTTAAAGCAACAGTTAATGGATCATGGCTTAAGAAAGCTAATGTAGAAAAACAGTTTATCCAATATGAGATGTAAACTTGATGTTGAAATTTCAAATCTTAGTGCTATTTTGGGGTTCTGTAATGGTCACAAATATTAAATGTTTCCTTGAAGTCAGAATAAAGTGATAGCTAGTCCTTTTAAGCATTGCATCTGGCATTCTTTTATAATCACTTGCTCTCTGGTTATTTTTGCCCATTTTGAGGGTAAGTGATCAGGTACTGATTGGAAGGTGTGATAAGTAAGTTGACAGATTTGAACAGCAANGCCTTTGTTGAATTTCAGAAGGTTTTTCTCTGCCCATATCTCCAACATACCAATGTACCTCTGAAGGGCTGCACAGACCTTTCAGATATCAGCCACTCCTCAGAAGTTTGTGTCATCCCTGAAGTTGCTGAGGAGGCACTCTACTCCCTCATCAAAGCCATTGATGATCAAATTAAATAACACTGAGCCCAGTATAGAACTCTGGGGGACACTACTAGTGAAAGGCCTCAAACTAGACTCTGTACCACTGATCACAACCCTCTGGGATCTGCCACTCAGCCCGTTCCCTGTCCCATCGAGCCCACTGTCCATTCATCCAACCCCCACTTCCAGAGTTTGCCTATAAGGATTTCATGAGAGACAGTGGCGAGGGCCTTGCTTTAGTCAAGGTAGACAATGTCCACTGCAAATTCATTCAGTGCTTTCCATGGGCCAGCAAATATTCAGTCAACCTCAGGAAAGCAGGGTTCCATCATGCATAACAGTGAATTGAGAAGACAAATGGCATTACCCCAAATATTCCCCCCTTCTCCCTCTTCCTCCCTCTTAATATACTCTCTCTATAGTTTAAACTAAACCAAGACTGAGTTTATTCATTTACTAATGACATATAATTAATCAGCAATCAGTGAACTATAGATTCAAGATCATTATCTGCAATTCAAAAGGAAAATCACTTACTAGGCACTTCTGAAATATTTACCTACAATTTTCTCAACATTCTTGTGTTGTTAACCCTGAAAACCTTTTGTCAGAGACACACATGCAGAGCTACTCTCCTTGCTCACCCCTTCTGAGGGCGCTCCAGCTTTAGGCAAAGACATGTATATCCAAACACCTTATTGAGATCTCCATGCCAGTGAGTGTAGCGGTGTTTCGTGTTTATGTTTTGTATTTTAGGTTCAATTTATCTACTGTACCCCATTTGGTTTGTCCTATGTACCCCTTTTTACTTCCCCACAATGGTATGTCCCGCTCCTGTACCTCCCCTGAGGCGTGTCCCTCTACCCTCTTCCCTCCCCGGGGGACCTGTCTGTCATCTCGGGGCCCAGCCCGGCCTCTAGAAAGTTCNGCCGTACCCGTCCCGGTGTCGTCGGTGACAGGGAGCCGGGTCACTGGAGGAGCTTCCTCCAATCACCTCCACCGCAACAAGTGAGAAAGCACTCCACAAGCTCAGGTTCACATCCTCCGAGTGTGGGTCTCTGTGCCACACTCCGCTTTGGTACTGCAGTAGCTGGGGGAAGGTACTTGACAAAAGTTGATAGTTGATGGTGTTGGTGTGGAGCAGCATGTGCTGGTGCTTTCACTCCAAGGTCCCTTCCCACTGTTAATTACGTCTCTTTACAGGCAGAGGTCTTTGTTTCAAACTATTCTGTGAATCCCTAACTACTTTTTAATCTGATTGTGAGAAACACAGGTTTGGTGAAGTGGCTTTCGTAATTGGTTTTTGGAATGTATGTTTATAAAGCATAATGTGTTGAAAAGTTTTGATGTTAAATAAGATACTGGTTAATGGTTGTAAGTTCATGGTTATGATAATGCAAATAAGTTTCAGTCACAGAGTGGGAGGGGGAGTGGGCATGGACCCTACTACAAAATTAACATAAAGAGATAATCAAAGCATAACGACTGGAAAACCGTTCCACCAATGAGAATCCTCTGGCAACAAGTCAACCAATCAGACGGAAGACACCAAGACAGTGTAACAACATGAAGAGGGACGGTGACAGGGAGGAGTTATGCAAATTTAGAAATGTCCTTTTCCAGCCTTCGCCCAGCCGGCCCGGGTATCTGCCTGGCTTAGATCTGCCCCCTGCCGCTCCTGGAGATGTGTTTTTATTGTTTCTCCTCTGCGGGACCGATCCTCCCGGCACCATACGTGATGGAATCAAGCAAGCTGGAAGCTGATAGTCTCTGCGACATGAACAGGAACGAAAAAGCGAGATATTGTCCTTTTCAAGATTTTATTCCTGGAGATTCTATTCCTCCTGTGAGGGAGCAAGTGAACCTCGTGGGGGAGCAAGTGAATTCCAGAAGGGAAGCTGGAATAAAGGCAAAGGGTGGGCACTTGTAGCCCTCGTTTATACAGGGGGTGGGAAGGGGGAATGCAGGAAGTGGATTTGAGGTAGCAGCGAATTAAAACCATCATGGGAATCGGGCTACATTCAAACAGTCCAATAGTAAACAGTACAGAACCAGACCTTTTCCTGTGCTTGGGAACAAAGATGGCACAGCCCAGCACGTGGGTTTTCTAACTGTTCTGGCTGCTCCCAGTGGGTAGCAACATAGAAGGACATATAAACTGTATCCTACGACAGGGTAGGGTCTTTTTGCAGTAGCTGCCTCTATGGCAGAAACACCCAGTTTCTTCACCCAGAAAGCTGCTTTCTCTGCTTTTTTGGTGCTTGTCCCCTATTGTCTCATTTTTCTGCTCAATAAAATCTTTAAAAATTTAAGAGTGAGACCTTGTTTCTCACATGATTGATGGTCAGTGTCTTCTTTTACATGATGTGGGCAAACACCCTCATAAAGAACTTTGGGAGTCCCATTGACATACATTGTGTATATTCACATTTCTGTCTTAACATCTGTTGTTATTGAGGCCACAGGTGAGCCCCGAGGGCACTCCACACCAATCTAAATGAATCAGCCAGTTAGAGAGTGGCTCTAAGTGACAGTTTAAGAGCAGAATACTATAAAGAGATATTTCAAAAAATTCAGCCATTCAGAAATATTTCTAAGAGGTTTTCATGACAGCTGTTGTGGTACAACTTCTCATACTATATGGGATATGTCTTCTCCACTTACCATGCCTCTGTTTTGCCTGTGTCATGATTTTCCATTACAAACTCAACTGTAAGTTAGGTTCCACATCAGATTCCTATTTTTCATTGTCATCTGTTTTATTTCTTTACATCAGAACAAAGAGGATGTAAAGATTCATTAATTCAGAAAAGTGGTCATTTTTCATTAGTTTGCAGCCGGTGCCTACAGATGGAATTGACCACAGCTGAAAATCAGTACGATATCCAGCCCAAGCTATCTAAATCATACAGCTTAATGCAGTTGATTCCTCAAAGATGTAAAAATTATTTAATGTACTCACATATATATATGTTTATATATATTCAATGAGTTAATAGTCAAATATCTCTGCTTCTTTGAATATGTATATAGAAAAAGTGGAGTGGAATAACAAAACTTCAAATTTTTTAGTATAATTGATAACTTCCCCGATTTTTATACTTTCAGACAGGGAAATGAGGGAGAAAAGAAAAAGGCATAAAAACCACGAGTTCTTTTTTACAAAGTCAGAATTACATGTGCTATAGTACTTACAATTTCAATTCCAGCTGGAAGAGGAACAAATGGGAGAGTGTTCAAAGGATCTAGAGAAAGCACAGACGTCGCTAGAAAGGGAAAGTTCACAAGAGTGGCATTTAACAAAATGGTTATGGAGAGAAAGAACAATGGAAGAGACAGATCTTCTGGGACATTTTTATGAATGAAATCTGGCATTAGAAGATGCCCAGTGTGATGCTGTAAATACAACCATTTCTACAAAAGAGAAACAAAAATCTCACACAATTGGAGAAAAGAAACCTATGACATTATGTTCCCTTCACAGAAAATAAGGCATATGGTTATCTTGAGCATTATGCAGCTCGGCTTTTAATGACTGGCTGCCAGAATTAACAAAGCTTTTCCTGAAGTGCTGACATTAACATGCTAAACATGGTGGTGATGCTGTCTCTTGACCTGCAGCTTTTACCTTGTAAGCAAGGTTTCTTTTTCCTCCCACAGGAATTGCAGATATAAAACTGTAATAAGGAAAAGCACTCAACTAAAGAGAAAATTACTTTTTTGAAAAGTACAGGTTTACAGTATAAAATAAAAATTGTAGTAGAAATGCATCGGGTTTTTTCTACCACCCTCAATCATGGTTTTTTAAGCAAATTAAAATTTATGCTTTTAGAATGACTTTAACAAAACATTGATGCATATGAAACAATATTCTAATCATTTTAGAGCGATAGCAATATTTGGTTTATATCTATTTGGTATATTGCAATAGCAACATATTTGTTTTTTTAAATTTAAAGATAAATTTAAAGATAAATTTAAACTCCTTTAATGTTATCTTTGAATTATATAAACTGATTTCATGTTAGGAAATCTCTGAATCATTTTTCTTAGTTTAGGACTAACAACTTTCTTTTTAGTTTATTTTAGCATGTTAATTTCTATGCTTCTCAGTAGACTGACAGGACCTAAAGAGACCAAATTAACCAGCAGATGAGACTGTAGAATTTATGGTAAGGTGACTAGAATTTTACTCAAATTATTTAGAAGAGGTTCTACTAAATACTAATACTAATACCTCATTAAAAACTATCAAATTAATTTTGAGGTTAGAATGCAAATAAATAATATGTATTCGTTTGTACATGTATAGTGCTCACTTAAATTGTTAATGTTCGCCATAAAGGCTGCAAACCCTGTGCTTCCTAGGGAAATCACGAGATAGTCTCTTGATGCTCTTCCTTCAAAGTAGATATTTTATGTAATGATGTATGTCGACACAGAACAGGTTGATACAAAGGTTCTTGAAACATTTCTAATCAGTTCTTGCTTTTAAAACTGTTTTTCATTAGCTTTAATGGGGTTTACAGAGTCAGAATTTCTGAAAACTAAGTTTTTCAAGTAAAAATACATGAACATTGATCCTGGAGCCTTACTGGCCAAGGAAGGTTTAGAAAATAAACTTTAGTAAGGTGGATTCATTATTCTGCTATCTGTATTCTCAGTATTAAAAGTTCAAGTGTTCAGTGTATCAATTCAGTCTTTGAACGGCCTCCTTGTGCCTTCAAAGGTATCTGACAGGTAGAAATGTTTTTAATGCAAGTGCCCACTATGTCCTGATGACAAGGGTAAATTAACCCAAGATCAAGTAAGAAATAGATCTCTGTGGAACCCATTTCTCCTTATTTAAAACTACACTGTAGTAATTTCATGGCAGTCTGCTATGTAGGTACACACCAAGTGAAGCAAAATGAACAGGAGTTAAATGCAATTTTTTTTCATGTTCCTTTTTTCCATAAATTTTAAAGCTAATACCCCTGTAATTAGCATGACCCGATAGATGCTTTCAGTGTCTTTCGTAAATGGAACACAACAAGATTATAAAGTGTGAAATACCCTGCTGTGTGGCCTTGATTAATCACCATTTAAATTCACTTCTTACAGATTTTGTTACAATTCATGATCTTTGTGCTTTACTCTCAGCCTCCTTCTTTTGAACCAGATCTTTTATTCTAGGATAACATTTTTATATAGTTTCTTATGTGTAAATAACAAGTCTACTTGATTTGTCTGGATGTGTAGGGTTCTCTGGTCACATAGGTTACAACAATGACTTTACAGGAACCCTTGTAACTACATTTTAATAGAATCACAAATTTTAAGGCCAAAAAAGGAAAATTATGCATGTCTACTGCAGAACAGTCAGTCATAGATGTTAATAATTACAACATTCTGCCTTTACTTTTTGTACTATATCTAATCTGTAGTTTAAATATTTACCAGAGTAAGTTCTGCAGCATCTCACCTGGGTGAGATGTTCCAGTGTTTAATAAACCTCAAAGTAGAAGAAATTTTTAATTTAGTCATGCTTGGCCCCCTTTCAGGGTTAAAATTCACATTTGTTGAAAAAAAAAATTAAGTTCTCAGCTATGAGGAATGCATAAACCATAGTTTTATCAAGCTTCTTGACCACATTCCAGTATTTCCCTAGCTTCCTACTGAATGCAAGCCTGAGTATTTGCCTGTAAAATTGATTGTACTGGTATAAATGGTATGATCATTTTTGTTGATCATACTGATTAATGATAAAAAAGCCACAGTGGGCTGTATGAGAAGAGAAAAGATGTGTAATTTGTGATGTGCATGTGAAATATCCTAGGTGGAAGCTGAAACTTCTTGCCAAAAGCAGTTCAGTCTAATGACAAAATTGTGCTGGAAAGCTGAATTAACAAGAATGTAAACTGTTTAGTGCTGTCATTGCAGAATGGTAAAACATTAGGCTCCAATTCAGGCTCCTTAGGCTTTCATCATGAGGCAAATTGTAGATGTAGTGTATTATTTTTAGCATTGTTCCACCACTGGTTTAGAAACTGGTGCCACAAATGGGTATTCTGTCTCAGTTGTGCTGTCCTACTTGAGTTTACACGTCCATGGATTGACTTTCTTTTAAGCCACTGCATCACACTATAAACTCACTTTTGGCTGCTAAATTGCTGTCTTTTTTTAAGGCTTTGAATAATTCAGGTGTTTTAAAATACAGTTTTCCATTTTATATCCTTTTGGCTTTCTTCTTATTAAGAGCTGTTATACTCAGACACTACAGTGTTTTGAATAGAATCAGCAAGAATCCAGATGTTCAGTATAAAGTAAGCACTATGGGTATAAAGTAATCTTTAGTACTAATGGAGTTATCGCTAATTCAAAATTATCACTGATTTAAAAATAATGGGTCATGTTTAGTTTCCTGAGTGTCATCAGAAGAGTTTATAAATGAGTGACAGTGNACATGTGCACTGTTCATTGGGTAAAAACCTGGCTGTATAAGTGGGCCCAGAAATGAGTGGTGAAGGAAGTTACATCCAGCTGGTGGCCAATCACAAGTGGTGTCTCCCAGGGCTCATACTGGGGCCTCTCCTGTTTAATATCTTTATCAGTGATCTGGACAAGGGGATTGTGCAACCTTCAGTGCAACCTCAGTCAATTTGTAGACAACACCAAGTTGGGTGGTGTTGTGGCTATCGCTATTCCTGGGCGGAGAGGAGAGGAGAGAGAGATTCAGACCTCAGGAGTTTCAGGAGCAAGAGTGATTTATTTCATTATTTAACAGCTCTTTTATAGGATAATTTCTCATTGTTTAATTGGTCACATCTCTAACATCCTTTCAGGGTGATTGGTCAAGCTATGTGCAAAAATATTTTCTCCATTACACTATAAAAAATCTGCAGGTGTTCACAGTTTACAAAAACAGTTAGATATTTTCCGTGAGAGAGAGAATGCTCACACGGGACAGAAAGAAACAAGAAAAATTCATGCAAGCAGCATTTTCTGTATCCACAGGGTGGGAGCATTGATCTGCCAGAGGACAGGAAGGCTCTTCAAAGGGATTTGGACCAGCTGGATTGTTGGGCCAAAACCTATGGTGTGAGGTTCAACAAGGCAAAGTGCTGTGTCCTGCATGTGATCATAACAACCCCAGCTACAGGCTGGGGGAAGAGTGGCTGGAAAGCTGCCTATTGAAGGACCTAGGGATGCTGGTAGACAGAGTGTTGGTTTTGGCTGAGATAGAGTTAATTTTCTTCACAGTGGAACTAGTAATTCTTCTAGTATGGGGCTGTGTTTTGGATTTGGACTTGTGGAAAACCGGATTGGTTAATGACTCAAACAACCATTTAACCACCCAGGTGCAGAGGGTGAGCACACTCATCACCTCAGGTTACAGCTGGGTGTTGAATGAGATAAGAAAATAGATAAGGAAAGAGACAAACCCTGTGATGCAGGGTACTGTCTCTGTCCTTTCACAAGTGAACTCAGCTGTGATAACTCCCTTTTGGGGAAGCACTGGGACATTCACACTGTAGCTTGAAGGTATTCATGTCTGCTGATGGGCCATGATGGGCCGTAATTGACTCAACTTGACAGACCTAATAGGCAGCTGTAATGACTTAGAAATTGTCAAAGACTCACAGAGTGTCCTGTGATCCATAGTACTTCACCATTTAGTGTCAAACTCCCTGTCCCAGGGGAGGCACCTGAACCTGAGTGAATATAACCCAGGGAATGTTAATGTTTTGTGGGGTTTTTCCACTCCTGATGGGTTGACACTGACCAGCTTTCACCAACAGACATCAAAACTGCACCAATCAAATCTTGCCCTGGAGATTAAATGCCTTTCTACTCTTATTCGTTTTTTCTTTTCCCTGTTTCTTTCTATCTCTCTCTACTCACATTTACTGTTAAGTAAAATCCATACTATTAACTTCAGCATATGGTCTCCTTTACACCTTAATTTTGGGTGTAGGTATCTCTAATAATTTTAATAACTGAGTCTTAAAAGGGCTGAAAACAGTGTAAATAATAAAGATGCTTTTGTTATTGGTGAGTAGCATTTGCACAATGTCAAGTCCTTTTCTGCTTTTTATACTGCCACACTGGCAAGAAGGTGGGGAGCAGGTGGGAAGTTGGGTGGGGACATAGCCAAGACAGTAGACCCCAACAGGCCAGAGGAATATTCCAGGCTCTATGACATCATGGTCAGTATACAGAGAGGTGGGAATAAGGAAGAAGGTGGAGATGTTTAGAATCATGCATGACAGAAACCTGCTGTCCTAGCGCTGGCTGAACACCATGCCAGCTGATGGGAAGTGGTGAATGAAGGCCTTGTTTTGCTTTGCTTGTGTGTGTGTATTTTGCTTTACCTGTTAAACTGTCTTTATATTGATCCATGAGTTTTCTTACTTTTACCTGTCCAGTTGTCTTGCCCATCCCGCTAGGAGGGGGTGAACAAGACTCTGTGGTGCTTGATTGCTGGCTGGAGTTAAACCACAGCAGACAGACGGTTGAACATGAGCCAGCAGTGTGCCCGAGTAGTCAAGAAGGCCAATGGTATGGTGGCCTGTATCAGAAAAGAGCATCCAGCGGGACCAGGGAAGTGATTTCTTGCCTGTACTTGGCTCTGGTGAGGCCGCATCTTGAATCCTGTGTTCATTTAGGTCCCTCACTACAAGAAAGACTCTGAGGTGCTGGAGCATATCCAGAGAAGGACAGCAAAGCTCGTGAAGGGTCTGGAGCACAAGTCTTACAAGGAGCTGCTGAGGGAGCTGGGGTTGTTCAGCCTGGAGAAAAGGAGGCTCAGAGGGGACCTTATTGCTCTCCTCAACACTCTGAAAGGAGGGTGTAGCCATGTGAAGATTGGGCTCTTCTACCAAATAGCAATTGACAAGACAAGAAGAAAATTGCACCAGGGAGGTTTACATTGAATATTAGGAAAAATTTCTTCACTGAAAGGATTGTCAGTCCGTGGAACAAGCTGATCAGGAGAGTGTTTGAGTCACCATCCCTGGGGATACTTAGAAGATCTCTAGAAGTGGCAGTTAGGGATGTGGTTTAGCTGTGGACTTGGCAGTACTGAGTTAAAGGCTGGAAGCAATGATCTTAAATATCTTTTCCAGTATAAACCATTCTATGATTCTATGATTCATGTGCAACTTCCTTTTAAAATTCATCTTAGAATTTCAACTAAATTCACTGAGAATTATTAAAAAAGGCCAAATTAATCAGGTATTTCAGTAGGAGATCAAAGTAAGACGTGAATTTCAGGTCCTAGATGCAGAATACACTTCAATATCTTAATTACAGATTACAGCTTCTTATGTTATATATCATGTTTGGTGGCATGCACGTGTATCACAGTGCAGACTGACATACATATTCATATGTGATAATTCCTTCATAGTGCCAGATTTCTTTTCTAAAAGTGTACTTTTTAAAGTATATCCGTTCAAATGATATTACCATTTTCTCTTTCCCAGCTGAGAAACATGAGCATGGTTTTGAGAAATTGAAGGTTTCTTTGTATCTGCCTATTTCTTGCCAAATCTATTGACAATCTCAATACTCACACTGTCAGGCATTCAACTCATGACTTGACTTTGGGATGAAAATACAAATATCAGTTTGTATATTAAAAAGATCTGCTGTGTTGGGAAAGCACTAACAGCAAAAGATACTAAAATATTATTGTCATATCACTACTAGTTTGTTTTCATTTTAAATAAGCACATCTATAGGTATATGGCATTATATACTAAATAATATTCTACTTTCTCTTGTTCTTTTCCAGTGTTCTATCAAGACGTCTGGTAGAAAAAAAAATTATAGAAGTTTAGCAGCAAAAGATGTTAGACCTATTTTAGAAAGACACATTTATTTTGTATCCACAATTTTAAACTAAAACAAGACAGTATCAGAGTAATGAACGTTTAGCAAGTGAGTTATACTTGTTACTAAGAAACAAAACAGCAACAGGCAAAATAAATAACAGTAAATAATTACTAGATAAAAAACTGCTAGATCTCACAAATGATCTCCCTCGGTAACAAAGAGAAACTTAAAATGGCAGGGTGACCCCTCCTAAGATGGCGGCTGTCATAGGCAACTTCATGAAGGGAGACAAAGGGAAAATGGCATCAGCCTTCCCCCTTCACTTATCTCTCTGGCAGCAGCAGCTCTGTTGGGAAAGGCGGCTGGCACACTTTGGTGGCTGGTACTCAGTCAAGGGCTAGAACTCATGAAGAGACTCTGCCTTCCTCTTGGCAGGAGATGGCAAGACAAGGAAAGGCAAGGCAAAGCAGCTGGGCTGGAAAGACTTGGTGCCACCTCTCCTTGCTGGAGAACGGTGGGCACTTGAATATGGAGCAGGCACTCCATTCTTCCAGGCATGGGGCCATGCCTTCAAGCAGGCACTCCTGGAATTCGTCTTGAGTCAGTCCAAGATGGAAAGGAGAAAGAAAAGAAGAAAAAATCCCAAAATAAATGAAGTCTCTGCTTTGAGGAAAAGACATCAGGCAAAAGAGAACCTGGCCTGGTACTGGGTACTCTGACTTTTGAAAGGGACCAGCAAGCCCAGGCCCTAGGGCTTCCATATCCAGCCACAGCACCAGCTCTTAAAGAGAGAGTAACAATTTTGGGCACAGGTAGGTATGGAATACAATAACATTTTGGGTTACCCAGGATACAGACCTTGAAGATCATCTAGTTCCAGACTCCCTGCCATGGGTGGGGAAACCTTCCTCTAGACCAGGCCTTGAACACCTCCAGGGACGAGGCATGTGCAACTTACTTGGACAACCTGTTCGACTGCTTCATCACCCTAACAGTAAAGAATTTTTTTCCTAACATCTAATCTAAACCTATTCCCTTTCAATTTAAACCCATTGTAAATGCTCTTGTAAACTGTATTGCCCCATCTTTCGTGTAAGTTCCCTTCAGGAACTGGAAGGCCACAATTAGGTCACCGTGAACCCCTCTCTTTTCCAGGCAGAACAGTCCTAATTCTCTCAGCCTTTCCACAGAGGAGAGGTTCTCCATTCCTCTGATCAACTTGGTGGCTCTTCTCCAGATTCGCTCCAACAGATTAACGTCTTTCCTGTGTTGGGAAAACAGGATACAATAGTTGAGGTGTTTTCTAGCATTAGGTAACACTGTGTCATCTAATTACATCTCATTGTATTTCCCTCCCTTTCACTTTTTTCGCCCCCTGAAATTCTGTGCCTTAAGACCATATTTAATATCCTCTCTTTTCTTTCCTTCCTGGTAGACTACTGAAATAATGATATATGAAACAAGACAGTGAGGCATATAATTTGTTTTAAAAGCTATTATGGGATACAGCTTTTAGTTTCTTGTCAATATTATGTGTCACTACTCAAAATCTCCAGTGACATGTAACTTCTGAGAGAATAAACAAGTTCTGGTTGGAGACTAACAGCATAAAAATATGCCAGAGAGCCTTAACTAGTGCAAATAATTGGGCAGATTGTCAGCTTTTTAAATTCTTCAATACATCAGCCATGACTCCATCTCAAGTATTTGACACTGAAGCACTTAGCTGATTTAAAGCTACCATAAGAACAACCTGAAAGGAATCCTAACTTTCTGCCTTCCTGGGGTCTCTGTTTAACAGCTGGTACAATGTTATTAGAATTGTTATAGAGATGCTGCTGGCTGAATTGAGGTGCAAATGAGACCATATGCCAAAGCCAGTAGTATGGATCATTTAAAAGTAAATATGAGGTAGGGAGGGAGAGATAGAAATAGGAAAAGGGGGAGGTCTTCCTTTTTTCCCTTTTCATAAATGGGACTTAGATTTCCCCATTTCCAGTGAGTGAGAACTTCACTGCTATGACTTCTCAAATACTATGGATAGTGGTTTAGCCCTCAGGATCCACAGATGCATCTCATCAAGTCCCATGGACTTGTGTACCTTCACGTTCCTTAGATGTTCTGAAACTTGATTTTCTCCTGCAGTGGGTTTCTATTCATTTTCCCAGTACCTGCTTTTGCCTTCTGTGATTAAGGCAGTGTGACTACACTTGCCAGTGAAGACTGAAGTATAAAAGTCACTGAGTACTGCAGTCTTCTCCATGTCCAGGTAACCACCTCTCCTGTTTCCTTCTGTACAGGGCCCATGTTTTCCTTAGTCTTCTGTTTATCACTGATGTACCTACAGAAGTGTTTCTTGTTGCTTGTGATGGCCATGGAAAGGTTTAATTCTATCAAGGCTTTAGCTTTCCTCACTGGACCCCCAGCTGCTCAGGCAACTTTTCTATGTTCCACCCAGGCTGCCTATCCTTGCTTCTACCCTCTGTAGGCTTTTATTGTGTGTGTGTTTGAGTTTGTTCAGGAACTTCTTGTTCATTCACACAGGCCTCCTGGCATTTTTGCCTGATTTCCTCTTTGTTGGGATGCATTGCTCCTGAACTTGGAACAGGCGATCCTTGAATATCAACCAGCTTTCTGGTTTACTTCTTCCCTCCAGGTGTTTATCTCACAGTACTCTATCAAGCAGATCTCTGAAGAGGTTAAAGACTGCTCTCCTAAAATACGGGGTAGTGAGCTCACTGTGCATCCTCCTTGCTGCTCTAAGGATTTTGAAATTTACCATTTCATGGTCACTGCAGCCCAAGCAGCCAAATACCTGTGCAAAAAAAGCAAAGCTGGAGGAAAGTGCTGAGTAAATAATGGATTTTTTAGTTCACTGGAGAGTCTTAAAAGAGCAACAAAAGGTTTCCAGAAACATTTCAAAGGATTTATCCGCCAAAATTAGGGTGAAAGAGAAAGTAAGAGAAAAATCAATTAACCAAAACACATTTGTTTTATATAAAACTGGTTTCCTTAGATTCTGAATTATTTTAAACTTTTAAAATAGCACGAAAGTTGACCTCAAATCAAATTATTTTTTTCATAATATAAACAAAGTCTCTTAAATATTTTGGTGGAAAGGACTATATTTTTGATAAATAAATGGGACACTGTCTAAAAATATATATGCACATACAAGAAATACCATCTAAAGATTTTTCAGAATGATACCAAATAAATACAGCAATAATTGAGAAATTATTCTGTTCTGCATAAGTTGTCATGATAAATCCATTACTTCATTGTCTGAATGTACTTCTTATGTTAAAATATGCAATAAAATACGTAGTCATTTATTCAAAAAATGTTATATCCATTTTTACCCATTGCATTCTGAGTTCTGAGACACAATCCAGACAGTAAAATAATTTTACAATGACTGAACTTCCAGCTGTGATTTGTGGTTTTGATATTAAGCACCAAGCATTCATTTTTGCATCCAGACTCTTTGATGCATTGATTGAGGAGTAACTTGTTTTATTTTTATATGTTTAAACTCATCCGTTCTTTAACTCCTAGTTCTAAGTGGATCTTGAGCCTTTCTACTGTGAGATCCTCCCAAAACCAATTGAGAGAAGAGATACTTCATAGTATCAAGTAGGAATAAAAAACTCTCAAGCTAATTTAGCAGTAGTTCTACTTTCACTGTCTTTCATTAAGTGCTAATGGGATTGGTCCACTTTCATAAGTCAACAATCAACCTAATTCATGAAAACTGAAGACCATGGGCTTGAATAATGGTACAACACCAATAAATTCCTATTGATTTTCAGTTTGCAAGAAGGTCTACCCAAAGTATAAACATTAATATTTCTCAATTTTAAAAAGTCTATAAAATAAATTTTAAATTCATATTCTGTAAATCTATGTTTTAAGTTCAGATCTTATTTTGAAGAAAAAGAAGTTCTGAAGAAAAAAAGTATGCTATATTTCACAGAAGTAGTGTTACACATTTTTGTATGCTCATTTATTTTTCATGTCATATTCTTCTGTTGTAGCCAAGTAGCAACCAGGGAAGCATTTATCTGAATCTTGTAACTTCACCAGCTGTCCAGAGATGACTCACTACTGTTTATTAAGGGAAGAAAAGAAACATAGTGAAAGGTAATTCTAATTTACTTAAGAATTCAGGCTCATTGACATATTTTCTCGTGAGGAAGATTTAGTAGCATTGCTATGTGCTGAAGTTCCTTTGGTTTAAGAATAATTAATTTTTTTCCATAAACCCCAACTCATCACTGTATCTCTTTTGACCATAAACTGTAACTTGCTTTTCAAATTTCACTGATGCCAGCATGAAAATGACCTACCAGAACCTGGAGAGAAGCACATCAATGTTACAATATGCCTCCGAAATTTTTCTAGTCTGTTTGACCACCTTATACTTTCTCTATAATTTATCCTTCTGAATTCCAAAAGAAAGCCTTACTATAAGGTCACAAGACCTAAGTCTCAGTTGCTTTTGTGGAGCACCTGAGCAGGGTTTTTTAAAAAAATTAAGGAGTTAGTTGCCATGGGTTTCTGCTTGTATTGGGCTCCCCCGAGCTTTACTTTCTAATACACTCCATTAAAGTGCTGGACCTCACCACAAAACTCCAAAACAATTAAAACCCTAGCTTCTCAAGCATCTGTGCATGAGGACATCAGGAGATATGCTGTCTTAGGGAGAATTATACTCCCCCTTAACTCATTCTTATGAGTATCTCTGAAAAATTCTGCCAGGGCTATGAAGCCCCTTTCTATATGTCCATAAGGGTGATCAGTTTATAGTATGTTTCTGCAGCATGAAGCATGTTTTGTTGATATGATTATGCCTATTCTTTGTCTCTTGGGTCCTATTAATAGAGGATGCTACAAAGTAGCCAGCCAAAATAAATGATATATTAGTTCCTCACTAACCTTGAGGTTAAATTCTAAGAGCTGCTGGCATTCAGTTCAATAACTAATTACAAGGGCTCCTCTTTCATTGTTGCAGCTTCAGAAAGAACAAAGCATATTGGAGGAAAAGAACAGATGCACAATAAGATATCTACTGAACTGTAAAAAACTTAGTCAATTTATCATCTGACACTTCATAAATGGATATATTCTGTGCTTGAGCTAAATTTCTAAAAAAATCCTTTTCCATAAGTTTTGATTTTTTACGTGTTTACAGATATGAAATATATCTGGTTTTGATTTAGTTGGTATGTTTTCTTAGTTGTTCAAATATACTGCCCATTCTACAAGTGGTGAAGAAGAGAAGACATTCACGTGCAAGTTTTTTTAAAATAAAGGTGTGCTTCACTAGCAAAAGCTTAATTTGTCTTTAATTCCAAGAAATAAAATAAAGGGAATCTCACAAGCACGCCTTACAGACCAAATGCACAAATCCTCCAAAGTTTTTTCCATAATTCCAGTCCACTGGAATTTAATTTCAGTTATTTCCTTTGTTTTGTTATCTGCATTTCTGAAGTAGTCAAAGTTATGGGTGTCACAAAGATAATTTAACTAGCAAAGCAGAAAGATGATTATTTATTTCTGTGGGAACCCGCCCCCTCAACAGCCAAAAGCCTAAGTAGCATTATTGGGAAAAAAACCCAAGCAAACCAACCAACTAAAACTCCTCCAAAGCTCCTCTGCCCTCCTCCCCCCTCCCCCACCCCAAAACCCTCCACCTCAAACAACCCAACCCAACCCAAACTTTTTAGAAAAATTTGGTATTTTCCTGCAGGATAAGTTCCTTGCGACTTTCTAGTTGCTAGATGGAGAAAGTGTCCCAATTCTATATCATCTTTCTTTATATAGCCCTTCCTTATGAGAAATAAGAGACAGTTATTTTGGAAAACAATCAATCTCTTTTTAACTGAAAGGATGCAATGTAGAAAAAATTCCCTACAGCTATATATTTACATAAAGTATCAGCCTAATATTTCCAAGATTACAGCAGTGTAGTGGTTTAGTTTGCATTTTCCCCTTTCTGTGAGATAAGAACAAGGAGATATACAAAGCAGGCACCAAACTTTAAAGAATATAATGAAGTTTACTACTACAACTACAAGTAAAACGGAATAAAAATGAATGAAAACAAATTAACCCCCTTTTTCTCCAGCACCTCCTCCATCCACCTATAATATAAAGACACAAACTTAAAATCAATTCAGTCAGTTTGCCACTCTATAACAATCTTGTGTCAGTCCATTGAGTGAGAGAAGTCTCTTTTGCTCAGCTATGGAACTTTTCCACAAGAACAATCTTCTCATGGCAACCACGTCACAGCACAACCGCTGTCTGGGGTGGTTTTCTGTTGACATGTGAGGGTCCCCTTCCTCAACCACAGCTTTCGCCACAGCGGTGTTCGAGGATTCACCTTTAGCTGCAGGGGGTACAATTTTAAGGACAAGCACTTCCAGAAAAAAACAAAAGTTCTCTTCATCTATCTCCAGGATAAACCCCCCTCGCTATGGAGAGAAAACCTGTGGAAAAAAAAAATCTAAAGTCCTTCTGCAGGTAGCTCCTGCCATCAGAGTGGGGCCAAGGTGAGCACTCCTCCAGGCCTCCATCTTGGTTTGAAACAGTCCAGGAAAAAAGAAGAAGAGAAAAAAAATCTGACCACATTCCACTGGAAAGCTTTTCCCCTCTCGCAAAGCTTATAATGAAATTAAAAAGGAGTCTCTAATACCTGAGTCCATCACCATAGGTTTACAAAAGAATTTCAGCTTCTAGAATCTCCTCTATCTCTTCTCTCTAGGCTTCAGTCCTTTCTTCTGTGTCTTTGCCTTTCCTGGGAAAGGACTGCAGATTTCATATCTCGGAGGAAAAACTTACAGCACTGAAGGGGTTAATCTTCCTGTGCTGGGACCTTGAAAACTGGACTTTATCTTTCTCTGCTGCTGAAGCGGGCAGCTTCGGCTGTGCAGCTGCTTGCGGCCGGAATTGCTTTTCGAGTGAAGGGGGTGGGGAGGGGAGGGGGGCATTTCGGCCCACACTGCCAAAAGCCAGCCTGGGGGCTGTGGCCCGGCCCACCAGCCCTGGGCCCAGCGGCCGGGCCTAGCCCAGCCTGCCGCTAGAGGCCAGCCTGCACGGGGCTGGGGCCGTGGGTCTGATCCCCCCACCCCTGGGGCCGAAGGGATTAAGGCCACGGCCCCGCGGCAGAGCTGGACCATGGCCCGGTCTGGCCCCCGCCGGGCTCCACAGGTTTGCATTAGCAGGGCCCAGCCAGGCACCGCTGGGCTGGCCCAGCCCCCCCAACCAGGGGCTGAGCGGGCCCTCAAGTTAACTCTGCCTTTGCCAGAAGAGCAAGAGAGAGATTCCCGCCTTGTCCCTTTTTAAATCTGTATTTCATAGAGGCGTATCCCTTCTCTAAGTGGCTCAACAGAGCTGTCTATATTCAAATTAGTTAATTGATTGGCTCTATCAAGTTCTGGAGGAAATTACAGCACCTGTTGCTGCAAACCACTGCCTCAAGGAAACAGAGCCAAAAGGAAGAAAAACCTGAAGAGCAGGAAGGGGTGCCAACCCATGACAAGCAGGAAAGATTTTTAAAAAAATCTTTTGCTTCAGAACTTCCAAGGAAGGTTTCATATTATTAAAAAGAGCTGGTGAGTTGATTGTCAGACAGTCATAATCCTTCTTGCTTTCATCAGAGAGGAGAGACTGCTTAACTCAGAGATCCCAATACTGAAGTTGATTTCATGAGCCTGGTCAGCTGCCTCTGAGCACTTCAGGGTAGGAAAGCCTCATGAAAGGAGTAAAGAAAAAAAGGCACATGGTAGCACCATATATACCCTTAGTTAGAAAACTAGAATACTTGTAACGTACAGTACTGCAAAAAAAATTCAAATCAACAGAAATTAGCAGCACTTACTTCACTTCTCATGTTCTCTCAAAAGGTTTAATATAAGTATTTTTTAAAAATGTAAAATGTAAGGTCACTTTCAAAAGTGATAATTATATTAATTTATCCTCTATATTTTTAATTTTTTCCTTTTTAGCACCAAACCATCAACCACAATTACTATTTCAAGTCTGAGTTTCAGGGAATGTTGGTACCCAATTTTTTTCTAAGAAGCGTAAACCATTTAAAAGTTTTACCTATTTTGAGCCTTTTTATTTATGACAAGCATTTTGCTTTCAACTTCCTTGAATACTTGTCACTGGCCAGGAAGGCAGTTATTTTAGATCTGCATTTTCTAACTTGCTTTGTAGATTTGACTGGCTGGCCCCTAGTTATTTCCTTATCCATTAAACTGTAATTTTAGGTTCTGATTTTACCCTTCTTAAGTGAAAACAGCTAAGAACTGATGTAAAATTATGTAAACATTGACTTGGGTTACTGATATAACTTGAAGCCTTATAGTACCATTAACAGATTTGGAATGAGACTGCATAATTTAGTGCAATGTGTCTCACAAACGGAGGCTACGAGTGGGTGTTTGCCTTTCAGAAACACCTGCAGTACAGTTGATGATATGTGCACAGAGGCTCATCACTAACTTTTTTTTCCAGAACAGTATTTTTCCTTTCCCTTCTTTTCATCCATCAATTACAAGACTAGAAGACTTCTTCTGTCGATTCCTTCATTGTATCCTGGTTTAAATGTGTATGTACAATATTTCGCCTTAGAAACATGCTTACAAAATTAATTCTTTTAAAAACATTTAGTTTAAAGATAAGACAGGTCCAGTTAATTAAGTGTGTTTCAAATACATTAAAATTGATCTGAAATTACTTTTAAAAACACACAAAGTTGTTTTTAAGAGATTAAACTCCCAGTTTATGGTAGCATGCACAGAGAGCTGATTAAAAAAACAAAACACAGCAAGAAAACACAAACAAACAAACAGACAAAAATCCCAAGCAAACTACCAAAAAACCCAAAGCCAAACCTCAGCAATCTCCCCTCCCCCCAAAAAGCTAACCATCCAACCAAACAGCAACAAACCAACAACGTATATAATTTGCTTTGCTTTAATGCATAATATCCTCAAAGGGAAATGTTTTCTTGGTGACAGAAAGCAATTTTCCTTTACTTATATTTTTCTGTGTTAATGGTTACTTCCTTATGCTTTTCTATACTGAGTAGTATTTAACTGGCCTCCCACTCAGTGCTTTCTTTGGCTTCTTATTTTATTTTTATTACAACTTCTTATTTTGAACCTTGGATACCCTCCCTTTTAAAGTTTTCTGCAGACTCAGTGTTGTCAGAATCTGATAAATTGGTGTTTTTATTTGGAATATAGTCCATATTTTCTCAATCCCTAATCCATCTGCTTACAATAGTGATTTTTGACAGCTCTGTTGCACTGGTGTTTTTGTCAATATTATTTAACTATAACTGTTGACTGGACTGTTTCTCTGCTTCACAGCTTTTGTTATTTTATGACTGCTTTAAGAACTTAAAATTGTCATACCCAAAGTGTACAGTTTAAAGTGGAATGTGTAATTTGTTTCTTATAACAAAAGCAAATATATTTACACTAATTGATACTGATGCTCCTTACATTTCAATATTGATGTCCCATAATATGGCATAAATTAACATTAAACCAGAACTCAAATTTCTAAGAGGATAGAAAGGAATAAATTCACTGTCATTCCAGTGAGGTTTTAACTATGTAAATTCCTGGAATTTCTTTTCTCTAATGCAGAGTGTAATTGTTTCCATCTTCAAGTAGGATTGTAATTTGAATTCAGTCTCAGATTTTACTGTTGTGCTCATAGTCACACTAAATCTACGGTACAGCATAAAAGAAAATAACTGCATAAGAGAAAATACAGGATTCCTGTCTAAAGACTGGCAACAAACTGGATAACACTGCGAAACTTCTAAAGGGCTGATGTATTTCAGTTAGGGTTCACTTGAAAAAACGTTTAAGAGGCAGGAGGACCTTATAGGATTGGACATGGTGGCCATTCTGCTCTGACCTGTTCCCAGATACTTAGGGAGTCAGATACAGAACAATATGGTGAAATTACTAATAAGTATTACCTTAATTATTTCCAAATCCCTCTACATTGTAACATATTTCTAAATTCTAGAGGGTTTTTATGTCCTGAAAATGAAAATATATTGGTGTATTAGTACATTTCCTTTAGAACTAAATGTAATTCTTTGATTTATTCTTGAACAAAAACATGGCAAACTGTCTTACTTGTGAATTTTTATCTTTTACTAAATTGCATAATTGTGATTGTTCTGCTTTAGAAAAATGTATTTGTAATCTATTATTCAGATTCATAAATTGTTTTTCCACAAACAGAACTACAGACTTGTCCAAGGATGTCTAGATCAATGCCAATTTCACCCTTGATGAATTCAGTTATATATTTATTTTGTTTTAAAAATCAACTCCTTAGTTTGATGCATGAAAATATTTCCTCTGTCTCACCTTTCGTTACGAGTGAAAACGTGGCAAGTTTCTTTTCTTCCTTCTTGGTCTCTTAAAAAAGCTTTGAGGTGCCTTTCAGATTGTGATAGAGTTTTGTGTTGTTTTGTTTTCTTAGAACTACCCCACACAGTTTTCATTGAGGCTAATTTATTGTCTAGGGAAAGAAGTTATAAACTACTTATACTCTTTTGTTCTTGCATTAGTGAGAAAACACAATCATCCACGGGGAAGCTGGAAGAGTGGCAGGGCCTGTTTAGAACACAGGTGAAAGAGTTTTTAAAATGTTGAGAAATAATTGGAAAGTATATCCATATTTTGGAGATTTATATTTCATAATAATCACCCTGTATTAGAAATAGTCCAGATGGGATAGAACATAAATGTTACAGGAACATGAAGTATAGTAGCAGACCTCTTAAATGTAGAAGACTGCAACATTTTAATCATCCTGAAATAGCGTAATTTGAATTCAAAAAAAGAAAAACAATTGTTTCAAGAAACTTATGGCTGTATTTAGACTTTATATGAGGCATCAAAGAAAATCCTCATAATTCCATGACTATATTTATTTGATTAATCTACTGCAATATTCCTTCAAAGCTGTACTGACTATTTATATTATATATAAAATATCAGTAGTAGCATACCATATTTTTCAAGCATCCAGACACTCAGCATTGTTTTGGCTGCAAATGCTGCGGTAATAAATAAGTTTGATGGAAAAATATAGGGAAAACATATTCAACAGCTTTTCACTTTTAGACATTAAAACTTGCTAAAAACAAAATTCAGACCGATGGAGTGTGTTCAGTAACAGGGTTCGAGATAACTATTTGAATACTTCTGTCTCTGCCTACCTTAACAATGAGTACCATGCATTAGCCCACTACAAATGAACATGTGGAGTGAAACAGGGACTGAGGACCAACATCCAAACTCTGTCTCTCTATGTATTGTCTGTGTATATATAGTATGCAGATATATATGTTTATACAAATATGTATATATAGACATAGGCATATATATAGGCAGAGCAATTCCTCTGCAGTAGCCTTAGGTCCAATTAAAACTGAGGGTCACTGCCATTTGGAACACTTTTCTTGCCCTTTTAGTTTAGTTACAAGTGAAACAAATTCAGTTCTTCTAATCTGAACTAGGACTTTGGAATAGATGTATCCTGTGTAACCACAACCCTTCCTCTAACAGACTGCTCAGTGCCAGTGTTTTTCCCTAGCAAAATTCTCATTTCAACAACAGTTGCTCTCATTTTCAATTTGATAGCTACAAACACATATTCACCGTTTTTCATATTTGTTCAAAAAAAGGAGAATTGTGGGAAACTATTCAATAATTAATTTGTACCAAAAAATTATCACAATCTAACTGGAATATACAATTTCTTTAAATATGGCCAGTTGGGATGGACAAGTTGTATTTTACATGTTAATTGAAAACCACAGCATTTTTCTCTGCAAATTTTGCTTGTAGCTTGCAACTTCCTGTTGTGGACAAGAATGAAATTGTTAACAAAGAAACATTCCTATTGTGTTTGTCATCTCTGTGATGTCTGAGCTTTCAGTGTTGGGTGTTCATTAGCCCCTTTAACTTATCAGTTTCAAGTTTTTCTTCAGATTACAAAAACAGAGCATAGCAATATGCCCTTCAAGCAGTTTATCTTATATTGTAAATTTGGAAAAATTTCTTCTTATTAAGTATATTTTCACTTTCTATGAAAGACAAAAATCTCTTAAAGGGATATAGGGACTTTAGGAAGACCAAAGTCAGCCATTTTGAGAATTTAACTCTTCTTCCGTCCCAAGATTTGCCTTTAAATAGGAGTTGCCATTGTCTGATAATTCTATTTTTTTTAACTGTGTTTTTTCAGCATTGTTTTCCACACAGTGTAACATCACATGAAATTCTTCTTTGGCAACATATTCCTTGCTTCCATTACCTTTGCAGAATCAAGTTCATGGAGATGCTTTTAATCACTCTAAATTTCAGCCTTAAAAAACCTTGATTACATCATCAGCTGGTTATTTAATGTTTTGTTACTAATCCTATGTCTTATGACACAGTTTTCTCACATTATACAGATCTACAGGACTTTCACATTATGGTGTTCTCATCTTTTGTTTCCGTTTCAAGTCTCAAATTATATTCTAAATGGTCTATAATTTCTTTGCTGTTTTTTTTTTTTTCTCTTAGTCTCTGTTTTTTAAGATATTAATATTTTTGTTTCCTTAACTATTAATTTTGAAAGTTTTTTTATTCCCCATATATCAAATTGTTTGTAATATTCTTTGGATAGCTCTTTTTCTGACTAAACTTCCACATTATTTAAATATTTTCAGTCCTTGTGAGTTTAATTTCTGTTTTATTTCGGTTTTCATTTGTAATGATAATTTAGAACAAAATTTTGGACAGTTCTATATTAGTACATGACTTTCATACAGAATTTATCTATTTCACATATTGATGTTGGTTGATTTGATCCCTAAGTTACAGAGAAATGAAAAATGTGTTTACACTGACAATTCCTTTTTTGTCCCTGTCTACTGTGTTCTTTTCCTCAATTCTTTAGTCATTCCCTTCTAATGCTTTCAGAAGCAATTAATTCATTGTACCTATGGAACAAACCAGTTTACGTTTTATCACCTGTTCCTATTTCAAAAGTAGTGGATTTACTCCAGTTGCTGAGCACGCATTAAAACTAAAAGTCCTAAGTGTCAATGTATAACATTCATAATGGTGAACAAGCATTGTTTCCCACACAGTGTTGTAGATACAGAAATGCTGCTTG
>VYZQ01035125.1:46497-68916 GCA_013400655.1 Mystacornis crossleyi | reverse complement strand
AGCTCGTGTGTATCATATACGATCAATCCTTTTCAGAAGACTTAATGCACTTAGAACAAAATGTAACCCTGCTTTGTTCAAACTTGGTGTATGTTTAAAAAGTATCTGAGTAATGGTTCTGAGAGCTCCTTTAATATATCCGTTGGGGAAACAATGACAAAATTTTGGACAAAATAGTTGAATTTCAATATATGCAGAGGAAAACAAAAAAAAATTTTAAAAAATTTTAATCAACCCATTCCAATCATAAGTATTGCAGTTATATGAGTGATGTGTGACATATTGGAGAAACTTAGCTGTAACAATGGTTTTTCATAAGTACATTTCTTTAGAGTACTCGTTTGAGACTGAAGACAAACTTCTGTTTTAAGTCTTTAATAGGTAGTTCTATAGAAATTCTGTCTATTCAAAATATAGGGTATATAACATAATGCTCAATCTTGACTTAAGGCTGCATAGGATTTAGAAAACAAAGTTTGACCATAAATATTATGATAGTTTCATAGTTCTATTTTTGTAGGAACATTAACTTGCCAATCTGTTCTATACATGGATCTGTACCCCTAGCTTTAATTCACTTAGAGTTGATTGCATATATATATATGTATCTATCTGTGCCACTTCCTTAGGTGATTTTTATTCAGTAGGTATCAAAGGGTTTTAAGAAGGAAGTATGATGATTGTCTCAACAATCATCATAGGTGGGGAACCTAAAGAAAGGAGGGCTTTAAAGACTTGCTGAAGTCCTAAAATTAATTCTCAAAACTGAGTGATGGCTTTCAAAACTGTTTGGACAGCATATAACAAACCATATTCTGCTAAGCATTTGTGTTTTGGTATCTCCAAAACTTTCTTAAAAGTGTGCTCTTACCCCAAAAACATAGGAACAGATCTGTAAGTGTTAGCTTGTTAAAGTTCAGCTGAAGGTTTTGCACCCGAAGTTAGGGTGGAAGGCAAAATCCTGTTTTCATGTGAAGATGTTTACGTCAATCCATAGCAGAGAAGAGGCAACTGGCAATGAGAAAACAATAAAAACGATAGGTATTTTTAGATTCTTTACGTATTGTGAATCTTATGCAAAATTGAAATCCTGCACTAGGTTTCCTTACTTGCTGAAAAATATCTCTAATGCCCAGTAAACATATAGACCAGAAGTATATACATGCATACGTATAGATGCAAGCGTGTGTATAAAATATATCCATGTACCTCCACGCATGTGCTTTATATTTTAGGATCCATCCTTTCCTTCCTCTCATTAAGGCAAATCATAATCCCCCTTTTCACCTTCTTTTCCTGTGTTTCAGTTTTAAAGCAGTATTTGTATGACCATCGGTTTTGTGTTTACAGCATTTTCTATAGTGCCAACTGCAGTTAAGTGTTCATTTGGAAAACTTAATTGAGACTAGCCCCAAAAAATCCTTATTATTTAATGTGGTGATTATGGAACTGTTGAACCTGCAGTGGTGATAAGATTAAAAACCTGCAGATTTTGTCTGCCCTTCCAAACAGCTGCAGTTTGTTCTGATGAGATTCCATCCAAGAGTTATGAGTTGGTTTATTCTTGTTTGTGAGTAGCCAGTGGCTTTCCCAGATGATGGGCTGGACTACTAAACTAGGTCTCAAAGCAGCATCTGCAAGATTGGTGGAAATGACTGCTTATCAAATAGATGGTCCACATCTATTTGAATTGTTACTTATTAAGCAAAGATCAGCAGACAGAGTGGTCTTCACAGAAAATGTTCTGCCAGCCAGTGATTTCTGGACTATGACCCTCGTCCTGACTCACAGCCCTGAAGAATGTAGGAGAGGTCAGTTTAGAGGTAATAAAACCTTCCAACTCTTGCCTGCGGTGCAGAAATTTCCCTTTCCCACTGTGGCAGTTTCCTAGCTACTCTGTATTGCTCAGGCCAGCTGAAAAGCAGTGTGAAAATATTGTATGTTAGAGTACATTATGCTCTTGAGAAAGTTATCTTTAGCTAAAATCCAAAATAAAGGAATGTGCTAAAATGTAGTAATGATATTGTATACTAGGTCTATGCAAACAAATTTTCATAACAGCAAATGAGGAAATAAGTCAGAAAAATCCAGTCGACCAGTAACAGAATTTGTGCCTGTAAATTCTTAAACTTTGAAAATGGCCTCTATAATGAAAAGAAAGTAATCTTGGTTTGATGGAAGCAGTGGTAATCAGTTTTCTTTAGTAAGCTTTGGTAAAGAGTGTTTGTGCTCATGTTCAGTGTCTAATAGGACATTGTGGTATTGGTACAATCCTGTTTCTAGCAAAGAGTTACTCTCAGTTTCTGTGTCTTCATTCAGAAAAAACGTAGAAAGCAGAATAAGAACACTCCAGTGAAACATGAGGACTCTTCAAAATTCTGGCTGGTCAGCTTTAGTAATTGATTGCAATTACAGCCCTTTTTGCTTAATTTCTTGTAAGCTTCTGGCTGACTTGCCACCCTTTAATGAGCTGCATGGTTGAAGAATGTGTTATAAGCAGGCTGGATACAGGTAAACAGAAAAGACAGGGTGTTCCCCATGGATCAGTGTTCTCTGTGGAAATGTTTATTTTACTTGATGTTACTTATTTTAGTTTTGAGGATTCATTAATGTGGGTCTGAGGATAATCAGTTTAGGCAGAAGTTTGTGGAGGGAAAAAAGTATATTTTAAATGTCAAGTTATATTTATAGAAATTGCGGCTTAAATTACATGTAATTCACAGTGTCCTTTAGATTGACAAGTGAGATAGGATCATCTTATTTTCAATAATCTTTTATGTTTAAGGTGTTTCGTTAATGGTTTGGATTGCTGTTTAAAAATAGAAAGCCTGTGCATATGCTTCTGCTTGCTAGGGTACTGCAGACTTGATTTCTGAGGTTGCTGACAGCTTCTGAAAGATTTAGGAACTGTCAGCAGGAAACATTCCCATAGAATCTGTACTGTGAACTTTTTCTGGAAAAACAGCATCATTTAGCAGGTAATATATCTGCAATAAAAATACAGTTATGCAATAATGACTCATTAATATGGTCGATCATAACATGGTCTTTTCAATTCAATTTAAAAAGGAACTTGTAGAAAGAGGTAAGTTGCTACTCAGCTAGTTGGTGAACTTGGTTATTTCTTTTATATTATTGGGTTTTAAGCTTTGAAGTAGCTATGTGATTTGTTTGGGAGATAGCATTTAGTCATGACATTTGATTTCTGCATAAACAGATTTCCATTTGTGTTTAGATTAGTACAATAAGGTTTTTTTCCTTTTTTCTTTTTTTTTTTTTTACCTTTTTGAATATGCTAGGAACTGCTGGAGTACTTTGGTATGTAACTACTAATTTATCCTTTATGTCTTTATGATCTTGTCAGTGCCTCATGTCTACCATAGTTTTTCTAATCTAAAATAATCCCAGTGAAATCCTTTGATTGTCTGTTTGGACCTGATCCATTTCTACAGCAGGAATGTAATGGGCTTTATGGCACTTACTTGGAAGTAATTTATCCAACAGAGTGAATATAGATACTTGTTTTAATAAGAATATGCTTTATGGTAAGTGGAGACGGCTATTTAATTAGCCAAAGGGAAAGTAGTTCATGGTACAATCTGTTCCAATCATCTTGGACATTAAACAAAAAGTCAGACAAAGTTATTTATGTACATGCACTTTATTTGCAGTTGTTTTGAGTAACCTCTTGGTAGAACTTTACAGCATTATCTGGGGAAAAAATGTGGATGTGCATTTCTTTTTAAAAAATGGAAACAGAAGTTTCACTTATTGCTGTCAGAGCTTCAAGTGCGCATCTCTTAAAGCTGTTGACAGTGGCAGCAGTGCTCAGTTTATCCTGGATAATACGCTCTTTTGACATTTGGTGGTTTACATCTTTCTGGTGTGAAGGCTGATATAGGATGCTATAAAAGCATTACACTCTGCTTCTTTCTAATGTGGATTTTTCTATTGCCTTGAGCTGCCTATTGCATAGATAAATAAGATGTATTTCTGAAGCATAAGGATTCCCATGCTATTCTGTAGAAGCTGCTAGGATTTTAGGAGTGATTAGAGCAGCATTTGTAAACTAAATGGGAACATGCTTCCTTCAGTTCTTCTGATTATATTGAGTACTGGACTTCTACTTAATTCTTTGTGTTAAAAGCTGCTATTAGTAGTAACTGTAGTTACAAACCTAAAAACAGCAAAGTAAAGGAGGGTGTGCAAGTGTTAAAGCATTCTGCTATTTTTGAGTATGGTGTACTTTGTTGTCAGAGTGTACTAACTACAATGCGTTGTTTTCCTGCAATATCGTCTTTCTTTAAGGGACTAATCCATAACTTGTTTGATTTGATTTAAAAAATTCTGTGGACTCCAGTGGTCTTTGGATGATGAGTCAAGGAAGGAAGACAGGCAGTCTCATTTACCCGAACAAAGTTCAAAATTCAAGCTCTTGCAAGTACAGGGCACTTTTGAAGAAAACGTAGTTGCATTTCCATATATGAGAGGTTTCTGAATGGGCATGAGGTGCTTGCCTCATCAGTGGTTAAAACAGATGTTAGTAATTGTTAATGTCTTTTCCCCGCCCACCATTTTGTCTGTAGAAAATGAGGTCCTTACACTTAAGCGGATAACCAGGATGTTCCTGAATAACTGATTTCAAATGCAGTTTGTCAGTTCACAGGAGTCTAACCTGCACTTAGTATAGTAAAGCTTTCATTGTGCTAAACACAGTATTATCTCAGCATTATGATAAGAGACACAGATATCAAGCATACTCATTTAAAACTGTGGCAAGAGGAGTGAAGTCCTAGGGCTAAGTTTATTTAATGTAAAGAAAAATATAACAATTAAGGAAGTACTTTTCTTACAGCTCCAGCTTCCAACCTCTTTTACAGTAAGTTGGAAAAGTTTTTGATAGAAGACAGCGGGTAGTGTGTGCTGACACTTTCCCTCCTCCTCACAAACGTGTATCACCAGCTGCTTTATGTGACCCTGCTTGTTCCCATGAAGTCAATGGTAACACTGGAATACTAAGCAAATATGGCCTCTGTACAAGCACAAGTCATGACATAGCCTGGAATCTAAAAGCCAACAAACTCATGGCTTTCTTCTCTGCAGGAAGTCAGAGATGAGCAACTACTGTAAATTGTATGGGTAGCTCAAGCAGACTATTTTACTCAGCTACATGATGCAAATAAAAGCATCATGCTAAAGAGGAGAGATGTTTGGTTTGGGTCATATTATGACGAAATTCCATATTAAATCAATTTAGCAGCTCCGTTTTGGCATATCACCAGTAGGTACTCACAAGTATCAGAGACTTACTGTGTCCAATCCCAGCATCATACCAAATATTAACAGACAGCTCAAGCTCTGTTCAAAATTACGTTTTAATATTGACGCAAAAAATTGAAGCAGGTATTTATGATATACAAATAGTAATTGCCCTAAAACCCAGAGAAAACCTGTCTGAACTTCTAGACCTGATTGTCTAAGGCCCATTTTCTGGAAGGTGCTAATTGCCTCCTAAGGGATGCCAAATGCTTTCAAATCCCATTGAATTCAGTGAACCCCAATTGATGTATTCCAGTGAATTCCTGATGAAGTCAGCCCTTTGAGCACTACAGACTCAAGGGCTCTCAGAAGTGTGCAGGATCATGTCCTACATGGACAAACAAAACAGTGTTAGTGCAGTGTTCTGTATGACAACCAGGGAGATTAGTAAGTCAAGAACATCAGTTAGAATTTGTGTCGCTGTACTGCTCATTTATGCTTTCATTTTTTGGACGCAGATGCATCTTTAACTTTTTGCACTGTGAGTAGTCCCATTGATTCAGATACAGGGAACTATTTAATGTCTACAACTCAATGTACCTAATTCCTTGCAGGGCTAATACCTGAGGGATTAAATCCCTGCAGGTTTAAGAGCAGGGACAGGCCAGGTCTGCTGTTCTCCCAGTCAGCTGGACAATTGAGCTTCCTCAGGAGCTGCTCCTGAAGCCCATTTTGCAGGCTCCGATGGTTCAGGTGCTGCTGCAGAGGCAGCTCAGCTGTGCATGCAGGGGTTACAGAATTATGAATGTGGAACCATCAACGGTAAACGCAGGGTTAAAATTGTCCTCCCTTTGCAGAGCTCTGAGATGGAATGATGTTTTTAAGGTATACATGTACCCTTAAAAAAATACAGGAAATGCTTCTTAGCGCCTCTCTGGAGCTTTTGGGACTTAAACTACTTACCCCATATTGGCAAATGTAGCTTTTCAACTTCACTGTGAAGTTGATCTTTACATTATATTGGCAGCTCTTATCTACTACTGACATACAGTCACCTCTACAGTGAAATGCAGTAGCCTTTTCAAAGTGACATTGCACACTCATGGGAAGTAACAGGCATGCTTTACTGATCACAGATCATCAGATCCTCAGATTTAGATCTCACACAAAAGACCTTCAGATCTCCTAACACCTGAATCCCATACTGAATGAGAAGGGAAAACATTGTCTATTGCATCACTAAGCTGTTCCTGCAGTGGTAAGCTTTCTTGGAGGTCTCTCTTCCAAATACTAAGCAGCCCAACCGGTCTTAGCTTTTAAGATCACAGCCCAAGGTGGTATGGCTGCAGGCCATAACTCTAATGAAAACCTGGTACAGTGGGTAGATTGTTCCTGGATCTCATTATAGGCAATTGTTCCACTACTTCTGCTGTTTTTAATTCCTAAACCTAATATTTACCTCTGAGCATTCAAAGTTATTTTGAATTTTATCTTGACAAATCACCGGGGGGTCTATTCTTCTTTCAATGCGTGCATTTAACGCTCATTAATGTTCATATGAGTTATGCACAGAGCTCAGATCCAGCAGGTTTTTCCAGCAGGGCCTGAGTCCCAGCCCTTATATGGTGTTTCAAAGTTTCTTATGCTTCTGAACAAACACAAAATTCTTCTGCCCAAATGGAGCAGAACAGTGCTTCCTCCCACCCTCCACTGTAACCTTCTGGTCTGCTACACCTATCAGTGGTAAAGAGTCTGTCCCCTTTTCTTTCCCCATTTCCAGACTTTAGGGAATCTTTAGGGCGTGATTTAGCAAAGAACTCATTCAGGCTCAGTGTTACAGAATCCTTGTACAAGCTTTTACTGTAGAGTAACTGACAGTGTATTTTGTACTGAATCAGGCTCTAAATTATGCCTAACATTCACTTAACTGGAAAGGAAAACAAGTCTGGGCGTATTGCACACCATTTTGACATTCTGTGAGCTCTCTGGCAGTCTTTCAGTTATACTTCTCAAAGATATTTTTGCTTTTTTCTTCATATTCTTGACAAAATGTTATGTATCCTGGACTGAGCACATGATATCTAGAAACAAACAAACCCTGAAGGAATTAATTTTTAGACACAAGAACCCAAAGACTTAATAGGATGAGTGTTGTTCATGCTATATTAGCTTCTGTAGCATGAGTTGAGAGATTTAGCATAAAAGTTTTGGAAAATTATGATTTCCTGGGGCTTCTGCACCAGCCCTTTGATACAGAGCAGGTTACTTTATCAAGCACTGACTGAAGCAATCTTAAAGAAAATTCTAAAAATAGAAGGGGCCATTTCGGAACTTAAAAATGCCTCTGCAGGGCAAGGTGCATTCTCCTCTGCCTGGTGAAAGGAAAATAAATCTCTTCCTAATAGAGAAGAGCTATAGAAAACAGACCTGGAAATACCAATGTCTGTATTACAGAGATCTCTGGATACTGTCATGAAATAGCCAAATATGCCGCTTCTGCAGGTAGAGCTTACTGGGAAAAATTTTTTTCATTCTTGCACAGATTTTAGTATTTTCTTTGAGGTTGGAGGAAGGAAGAGGGAGAGTTACCCCCCATTTTTTGACAAAAGCCAAAACCACAGGAAACATGATATATCTGAAATTTACTGTGCTGCAGGGAATGCTGGACTGACTGATGATGTCTGACATAGTTTTGGTCAGTTTTAGTGCTGTAGGTTGCAGAGAAGAATCAAACTGGGGGGGATTTTGTTGGTTCTCGGGCTTCCAGAGCCCACAGTTCATTGCACTATCTGTCCTGAGAGCAAGGACTTAAGATTTCTAGTCCATTTGGTTCCCAACTTTTGCAGCAGTATTGAAGCCAGGCAGCCTGAACAGATTTCAGAAGTGGGAATCCGAAAGCTTTGGGATTCAGTATCATGACAGGTGTCATCCTGCAGATACCTACAAGCTACAGTGCAATCCATTTTCAGGCATGAGGCAAGGGTCCTTGATCCCAAAAGCTCTGGTTTGACTGAGGTTCACAAGGCTTCCAGGTAAGTACCAGTACTGAGAACTTCAGTGGCAGGACATACGGCAGTCTGGGAAAATATGGCAGTCTGGGAAACTGGGCTTCCCAACAGCTCAGCAGACAGGCTGGCAAGAAGCCAGACATGCTAAGACCTGCCTAAGAGACAGGATGTCACCAGGTGTTGGCCGAAATACTCTGGGGACAGTTTATAGATTTTGACGAACCAGCATTTTTGACAAGCAAATGTCACTGGAGAATTCCCAATGAACTGTGGTTTCCAGCAGTTTGAGATGGTTCAGATGTTGCTTGGTTTAAACAGGTCTTCTTATAAAATGCAAGCAAATGTCAACTACTATGTGCAAAACTATGATGTAGAAGTTATCTCTTTGGGGACATGGGTTACTTACAGAAAGCTAGTTCCTAAGTAAATACTAGGTATTTTCTGTACAGAAGACCAAGAGTTCTAGGATTTTGCCTCCTTTTCACTTCCTAGATGGAGCTAGCTGGCTGATCAGACAATAAAGGAAGGTGTATGTGTGTAGCAGGGGTAAGTGAATCGCTGCAGCCTCAGAGATGGAAAGTGCTGTTTAATGTTGTGATTTCTACTTACTTGGGGACAGAACTAAGAATTTCATGGTCAGTTATAGGTTCTCAATGAGGACTGCCTCTCTTGCACCCTTAGGAGCTAAACAAGCTACATAGCCCATTTGTGGTTTTTTTGTGGAGATTTCAGTTTGTCATATGAGCAGAACCCAAACTTTTTGGGCTTTTACCTGGAAATATTTGTGTCTCTTCTGTTTCTTCCCTGTTAGCCAGGTTCTGCCTTCAAGGTGCTTTTTGTCCAAAATCCTTGAGCTGGTTCTCCATTTTCTGTGTGTCTCGCCGCACTGTGCAGTGATGTAACACAGTCATCATGTTCCTACTGGTTCCAGTAACAGCCTCTGTCTTAATCTCAGACTGACTTCCACTGTTGCCTGAGAAAGGTGGTGTTGGTGTGTCTGACACTGTATCAGAATCTCCCATTTTTTTCTATGTCCTAATATCTAATGTTAAACTAATGCACTAAATCAAACATTATGCCTTGCAGACAGGCAGTCCAATATAAAAGTTACACATTTATGAGCTTTCATGCTTAAGAAAATTAAATCGTAGAATCATTTGTTGGAAAAGACCGTTTATAGAAGAGTAAGAGCTAACAACAGCATCTGGATAGCAGCCGTCATAGCATTATTTTTAATATACTATATATTTTTATTTTTCCATCCTCTGGATAATTTTTCATGGAGACAGTACAGTGAAGTATGCTTTCAGCAATGATGAGAGTGGCTTTGATGCTCTCAAATGACAGTTTTACCTTAGAAGGAACAATAACCAAGCCTATATTTTCGCTAATTGGTGGCACCAGCACAGCAAGCTCTACAGTTGGTGCAATATCTTTGTTTTAAAACAGTGAGCTCATTAGAGGTAGTAGGCTGCTTCCATTGGAATGGTTAGCAAGCTGCAACCCAGAACATTTCTACATGCCTTTCCACCCCCTCAGAGACTGCCTTACTTATCATAGCCTAAGAAAGTAAGAAAGATTGTTTGTTGAAATGTGAAGGAATTTTACCATTCTGTGGTATTGGAATTAACATATTATTATTGGATTCAAGGCTGTTATTACTTTAATGTCTTTATTTTGACTATGGTTCTGAAAAAAGCAGATCTGTGAAAGAACTTCTGACTTAATATACAAACATAAAACTTTTAAGGGCATTATGGTGGAAACAGGCTTGATTGAGAGCCGTGGGCATTAATATCACTAATTAAATCTAAACTTGCTTCAATACCCTGTATTGACTGAAACAACTTGAGCTAAGCAATGGTTATATTGTCTTGTACTGGAAGGTAAACAATTGTTCATTGTATATCACAGAATTNAGGTCCATGTCTTTCTTATGTTGGGGCCCCAGAGCTGGACGCAGCACTCTGTGTATTGTCTCACGAGAGCAGAGCAGGGAGGAGAGTCACCTCCATCCACCTGGCCACGATGCTTTGGGTGCAGCCCAGGACAGGGTTGCCTTTCTGGGCTGCAAGTGCACATTGCTGGAACATCTTGTGGAGCATCTTGTCAACCAAAACCCCCAAGTCCTCCTTCTCAGGGCTGCTCTCAATCCATTCTCTGCCCAGCCTGTGTTAATGTTTGGGATTGCCCTGAGTCAGGTGCAGGACCTTGCTCCTGGCCTTGTTGAACTTCATGAGGTTCACACGGGCCCACATCTCCAGCCTGTCAGTGTCCCTCTGGATGGCGTCCCTTCCCTCCAGCACGTCAGCCACACCACACAGCTCGGTGTCATTGTCAAACTGACCGAGGGCGCTCTTGATCCCACTGTCCACGTCACCCACAAAGCTGCTAAACAGAGCCGGACCCAATACTGACCCCTGAGGAACACCACCAGTTACTACTTACTGGATTCCACTTGGACATCAAGCTGTTGACCACAGCTCTTCGAGTGTGGCCAATTGGCCATTCAGCCAATTCCGTATCCACCAGGTAGTCCATCCATCAAGTCTGTGCCTGCCCAGTTTAGAGACAAGGATGACACGTGGGGCAGTGTCAAATGCTTTGCACAAATCCAGGTAGATGACATCAGTTGCTCTTCCCTATCCACCGAAGCTGTAACCCTGTCATTGAAAGCCACCAAATTTATCAGGAAAAATTGCCTTTATTGAAGCTATGTTGGCTGTCATCAATCACCCTCCTTATGTTCCATGTGCCTCAGCATCATTTTCTGGAGGATCTACTCTGTGCTTGTGATGGGCACAGGGGAGAGACTTGACTAACCTGTAGCTCCTCAGGTCTTCTTTATTTCCCTTTTTAAAAATGGAGGTGATGTTTCCCCTTTTTCATCCAGTGGGAACTGTACTGGACTGACACAACTTCTTAAATATGATGGAAATACAATTTAGAATTCAGCCCAATCACCCAGTGGAACAACAGGAGCTCCTCACACCCCAGCCTGGGGTGTTAGATAGTCAGCTGAATCTTTAAGCTAGCTTGATGTAGGCCCATCACTTTCTGTATGCAGTATTACAAAGCCAGCTATATACTTAGCTCCATGTCTAATCCAAGTCCGATCCATGTCCTTGAGACATCACAGGGACAGCCACTGGATTTGAAGTAAGATACCAGAACTTTTCATTTCAAGACCATTGTCCTCAAGGCTGGGAGGAGGAGGTCTTGCTTAAATTTTCCCAATTAAGACAGTAGTAGATGACACTGGCAGCTGAAAAGGTTGTCAGGTGTCAATAACTGTAAAATTCAAGTAACAAACTACCCAATACTCTCCTGAAGAGAAGTCTCAAGAGCTAATTTATGGGAATTCTAAAGAATTAACTGGCTAACATCAATCATGCACTCACGTATAAAATCTGTTATATTCAACAAGTGCCACAAACAATTGCATTTGTACATCTCAAACATGTCTTGGGTACCTGGTCAGAGATTTAAAAAACATGATTACAAGTTTCGCCTTTCCAGACAGTGTAGTTACTGACACTTGGCTCAAGCACTTAGGAGGAAAATGTGCTCAGAACTCTGTTAAGTTACAGGACTATCACACAGGCTGCTCACCCTTCTCCTACATATTACTACTTTGTGAGCCAAGCTCAGCATACTTTGTTTTGGGGCTTTTTTGATTGTTTGCTACCATTGTATTAATGATGATCTACACATACTGCTTCTGTGGGTCTGAAGACATAGTTCTTCTGATTCTAGCTGGAATCAGAATATGAGGTGTGAAAAGGTGACTGTCTGAAATATGTTATTTCTATGCCACTGTGTGCCTCAGTGGCAACAGAAAGGATTTGGATTACTTGCCTGCTGTTTTCTGTTACTCACCTTGAAAGAAAGAGGAAGGTAGCATGGTCTGTGTCCTCTGCAGCCACAGCCTTTTTCTAAATGCTTTGGTGTGTTATTGTAGCTTGCCTTTTTCCCCCCTTAAAAGTCTCTCTGTACTACATTATAAATACCAATAAAATGTTAGTAGAAAAAAACCACATAAAATTCATGTTATTTGTTTTAAATGTCTACAAGATACAGTCAGTGTAGGAGGCTGGAATTTTTTTACAAGGGGGAGTATTATTTTCACTTTTTAATTTCACATTGACTGATATTTTTACTTTGGGTAAAATAAAAACATACATTTTCCTGAGCCTTTACCAAGATAAATTTTCTGAACATTAGGCATTCCAGGATATATAGCCAACTCCTCCTTAGAGGCCAACGGATAGATCTGTTTGCTTTGGAATACGGTGTTCTCCATCTCTCGTCAGCTCTTGCCTGTGTCAGCAATGTGGAGCATCGTGGACAAAGCAAATCAGAGCTTTAAAATGGATTGGTCATCACCACCTTCTCATGTCTTCTGTCCTATCATGGTTTAGGTCAAGGATTGTGGTCAAGAGGAAATACCGACCTTTTTGCTCTTTGTACACTGGGTAAAAGATGAGCAAAATATGTTTGGGGTGCAGCTGTTGCACATGCCCTGGGGCGGCAGAGATGCCAAGGCGCTCTGATATGGTAAGGAATGTTGGAGTGGAAAGTCAGCCGGTCGGCTTGGTCACCTCTTTCCATTCCTGGCAGTGAGTCACTGTAACCGTGTTGTTAAATGAAGTCATCTGTTACCTCTCCTCCAAGCCATATGATTAATATATCTCATAACAAGCAGATCATTGCTCATTATTCCCCAGTGTTCTCAGATGCTTCTTTTTTATTTTTCCAGAAGTATCTGAGCCATTCGCAGAGCACTGGGGATGCCAAGTAGGCCAATTGTCTTGCAGAGATAGTGGCTGGTGTGCCATCTGAGCCCCAGTACAGTCTTTGAACAGTTTATTTATGAATGGGATATATTCCTGTACATTTGAAAGAAGTTAAATACTTCAGTTTGTACCTTGGCTTACATATTTAAAACTTACAAGTACGTGTGTTTTTGTATATTACTGTGTACCACTTGGATGACACTGTAGGGGAAAACTGTATTCTCTCTTGGAATTTTTAAGGCGCTAGTATTGCTTAGCCCTGCAGTTCTCAAGATTAAAGATGCAAAAAAGAAAAACTGTTTTACCCAAACAGGTTTTCGTTGCTGTTCACATACAGTTATATGATATGCATAGATAGAGCTTTTGATCCAAGGACCTCTCAGTATCTTTAGAAAAACGTATCACAGTGAGTTAGTAAGAATTCCCACCATAGGACACTTAAATCCTATGCCTTTCTTATGGAAGTTTTCACAGCAAAATTGTTTAAAACTTAATTTTATCAGTCTGGATAAAGATTAAGGTAGGAGCTGAGCTATCTGATTGTCATTGTAGCCTGTTAGGTAACAAGGTCCTGTGTGAATAATCCGTAAACCTTCCACGGATAATCTTCCAGAGGCATTGCGATGTTCTTGAAGGACTTCCAATTTTTCCTTCTTTCGCTGATGGCAATAGACAAATTTTTCACCTTAGGGGTGACCAGTTTTAAACTTTGTTTAAACTTTTACTGAGAAGTTGAAATCTGCTCTACTAGGGAAGCAATGATTTAAGCATCCTATTCATTAATTTCCCAAAATTCATTATAACCCTTTCTTACTTGTTCACAAAAATGATGACTCTATAGAATACTTAGTGACTGCCACTGCATTTGGGTCATGAAACTTGCTGGGATTATTAAACTTGTCTGTAGTGCTGAACAGTGCATACTTTGTCTAATTGCAAGCTGCTGTGGAAACGTACTCTGAGTTGCTCTTACAACTGCATTTCATGAGCTGCTCAAAGTTTGAGTCCCCACAACCCAGCCCCAGTGTGTTGATTATGATGTACCTTTCTTAACCTTCTGTATCCTTTATAGCCAGGTTTTCACACATGTTCTCCCAGGGAGGCATGTTGTAGTCTGGCAAATCCTCTGTAGATTTTAGTTAGTAATGTTCCTCACCTTTGCTATATATTCTAGTGAATTAGTTACAGATGCTAACATTGAATATAGTTTTGGTTTCAGAGTTTGTCCATTTTGAGATGACCAGGACAGTTTATATTTTGAGTCATTTTTTTCATGCTCTTTCCAAACTCAAGCAACTCCATCTACATTTGTTTCACTTGTTTTGTATTATGCTTTTTTCCCTTTGAAATCCTACCAACTATAGGCTTACTTATTTTTCATAAGTCTGTGGCTCTGGAATGTGAACCAAAGGCCCAGATGTTCCCTCTACATGCACTACAGGAGATTTTGGATTCTCCTGTACAAAACCTGACATTAAACCATATGGAATTTCTATAGTAATTTTATAGAAAAGATTTCTGTTCTGGCAACTATTTTTCTCCTATGAATATCAAAGCATATTATTTGGGAATTTACAGTGAACAGTGTGTTTCAAAATATTGTAGGACTCATTTTTATGTTCTTGAAGTCGAGGTAATAAGGTGAGTAGCAGTTTTCATACTAGGTCAAATCAAGTCTGTAGTGCAGTGCAAGCACTGAGTTCTTCTGTGTGGTGTAGCTAAGCAAGTCTTCATGTGTGTGAGAAAGAGTGTCTGTGAAGGGCTGAAGGATCAACATCTGCAGCACTTGGAGGAGTGGACTGTTTCTCACAGCCAGAAGAGTACAAGGGAGGGTCTGAATTATAGTCCATATAGCAAAATAACCACTTTCTCCATCGTGAACATTGTGAATATATAATTATTTAGTGACAGCAGATAGTTTAACATTCACCTGCTATTAGCTGGTTACTAAGTATGCTGTGTTGACCTGCCTGCTTGGCAAATTGAAAAAAGTACAATAAAAACAAAGAAATGGAGCTGTCTGCACTCTGGAAAGGACTTCAGATTTGACTCTGACAGTGATCCATGGCAGACACTTGAGATAACAAGTGTCTTCATTTGTCCTACATTAGGAAGGTGTGGGATGATTTTTCTCCCTTACAGTATTCATTGCCTTGATAATACATAATGTTCAAAGATTGGTTAAATTTGGAAGAAAGGACTTTATTCCTTTAACAGTGCTTTTAAAACTCAATTCTGATAACTAGCTTTTTTTGTTTGTTTCTGCAGAACTTGCATGAGTTTTATATCTTGGTTTTTGTGCCATTTATGTCCCAGTGGCTATAAATGGTGCCAGATGTTTTGAATTCTCCAACTTTTAACTTGACTAAGGACTTTTTGGCTCTTTATCATGACAGAAAAAACAAGATTTACTTTCTCTGTGCCATTCACTAGCATCCTTCCAATATGTCCTCATCTTGTTCGTCTCCCTTCTAGAGTAAATAATCTTAGTCTTTTCAGAGCATTCAATTAGTCTGATTGTTATTCATTATATCTCATTAGTCACCCGACACTTTTTTTTTTCCTTTCTTCTGGCAGTTGTAGATTTTACTGGAGTTCCATTTGGTTTTTTTAGGTCTTGCTCTTGGCTTAAAAGGTTCACATTTTCTATGTTGATGTACATTACCATTATAAACAATTAATTTTGTGTCCATTTGCATAGCTTCTTGTGATTTCTCAGCATATCATCATTGTCCTCCTTTGTCCCGAGATAAATACTCTTCCATACCCTGCAGATGCTGCCATCTCACTGCTCCTGGACCTCCCAGAGCATTAACAGGCCATGAAATAGAAGAAGTCTTTAATAGTTAGCCTTTAGCTATACAGAAAATTTACCTGAATGCCATACTCGGCTTTCTTCTACACAGGGTTTACCCCAGCAGTTTGTCTTCCTAACCACTTGACTTCTTTAGTAGCTTTTCATGAAGAAGCTTGTCACAGGCTCTTTCTGCCTGGAGTTACCTTGTGTCAAGCAGCTCTCTTTACCTTGCTGTAGTACTGACAGAGATGTGATGAATCTCAAGGGATTAAGTGAGACCTAGTTTCCTGTTTGAATCAGTTTACCAGATGCACCTGGTGATGGATGATACAAGACACTAATGCCTTGATCACTCTGAGACGTCACTTATGCACTGAAGGGGGAACACTCCCATGGCCCAAGTCCTTTGGAACAGTACCTTTCTCAAGTAAGAGCTTGTCTTTTGCCAGCAGCCCAGCCAGTTTATACTTAAGATCTTCTGGACTTCTGGTGTAATGTCATCATCTGTGCCTGATGACTCACTGTTTTTATAATTATGAGTTTGCTGAAAAACCTTTTCCCTGACACCTCAATTTCCCAAAGTATATCATCCTTATTAGCTTAGCAAAGAGGAAGGAGCTTGGATCATGGTCCCCTCCTACAAATCTGTATGACATGCCTGGGAACATTAGGTTTTAAAGCATGCCCTGAAGGTAATGATATTTTCTAATAAAACCAAATTTAGAGATATGACAATCCACCACAAGTAGCAATACTTTTACCCTCAAATTCTGGTCCTTTTTGTCAGTTTAGTGAAAGCAGAGCAGTATGTTGAGTCTTTTTTCCTACCCTTTTCTCAATTTTCCAATTTACATGATAATTAAATTAGTAACTGGGACAAATAAAATTGTGTGGTTAGGTCTCCTTCTGGTTCTCATTTGTCATTCAAGAGAAAATTAAAATTTTGGTTGAAAAATCACAACTTTCCGCATAAAATATTACATCGAAGTTAAGAGTTCAGCTTTCATTCCATTTTCATCCCACAATAACCTGAAATTCTTCCATTTGTTCTGATAAATTTGCTTCTGATTTATGTGTCATATGTTTATTTTGCCACCTGTGAAATTCTTTGCTGGAATTTTAAAGAAAATAAAGGGAAAAAACCCTAGTGAATGGGATTTGAAAAGTGCCAAGCTCAGTCCAGAGAGGGCAGTACATAGCACCATTAAGGATAACAAGAAGAATAATTCTCTGGTGGGGACTCTGATAAAGGTAGTCGCGTGCTATAATAAAGAACACATGAAAATGGATGTGGTATAACAAAATTATTCATAAAGAGAAATGCAAAAGGTTGTCATGCTGAGTGGTTACATGCAGTTATGTGGAGCACTAACAAGGTTACCACTAGAAGTTGAGTGCTCGGGTGCTCACAGATGTTTTCTAACTAGCATAGAGTGTAAACTGTTTTTATCTTAGAGTATATAGAGAAAACTGGAGTTGAAAGGGTGTTAAATCTTTCTACTGATTGTTAATAATTCAGAGCCAAATGGCAATAACAACTCATGGAGGTCAGTATAACAAACAAAGCAACTTCAGGATGTTTGATGGAAGGTTTTCAGGCTACGTGCTTTGCTGCTCTTTCTCCTGGATTCTTTCTGATATAGTATGATCATATTCCCACCCTGTGCTTTATAAATAAGCGATGAAATGTGTGCATGGATGTGTGTGTAGGTGCACACAAATGTTAATGAAATGTAGCGAACAAACTGAAATACTCATCAGAAAGGCTTACTGTGGAAGCAAGCAGCTCTTCCTAAGCTGCTATTGTAACATCTCAAACTGTAATGTTAGAAAACCAGAGGCTGAAACTCTGCTCATATTCCAGAAGTACAAAATGTCTAGGAAGTGCAGTAATTCAGAGAGTTGGCTAACCATTGTTCCAGCAACTCAATGAGCTAAAGCATCATTTACCCACAACATCAATATGATCTGAGTTTTATGCTATCATTTAAACATTTAAACAGCAACAGATTTACAGCACAGACTCCAGATATGGCTGTAACTAATACTGTAACAAAATCAATAGACAAATGTTTTAGTGAAAGGCAGTCGCTGCTGTTCTCACTGATGTGTGTTTGTGTGCATAGCAGAGTCACACCAATGTGCTTTAAATTCAGCTCATAGGAAGGAGTTTTAAGCTCAGGGATTTAAAGCATTCAGACTTCTTCAGACAAAAATCATATCAAGACATGGCTAGGAGTATCAGTGGCCATGTCTAGAGCCAATAAAAATCTGTGGAAGTGTTTTTCTAGTGAAATTGGCCTTCAGGGATTTGCCTTTAAGATTACATTTTAATTGAAGTAGTGAGCCAGTTCTGCATGTGGTGGAAGCAAGAGGGCTGCTAATATTAGAGCTCCTCAAGAGCCCTGCAGATTCTGCCAGGTTAGTTAAGATGTTTCTACTGGACTTAGACTTCAAGATGTGGAATGATGAAACAGTTTGTACTGTTTCATCAGCGCCTCACATCTGCAGAAGTTGATTTTAGGCAAGCTGTTAGTGGTCATGGTGCTCAGCTGGGATAGCAGCTATTTGCTTTCACATGTCGAGTATTTACATCAATCACCATGAGCATTTTGTCACCTCATAACATCCTGGATTTAAAACTACATGTGTAGAAACAGGATAAAAAGGTAAAAGCTGAAAGGATGGACAGAATCGCTGTGACCTGCAGCAAAAAAAGGTCTGTGTAAATACCAAACATAAAAATTATAACTTGGAGCATTTACCTCCAGAAGTTATAATGTGCTGAATGCCTTTGATCCACACACCTCAGTCATTAAAGTTACTAAATAGGTTTTTCTTCATATACGGGTCTGTTACCCTGCATTATGGGCTTAGAGTGCCAACCTAGAAATAAAGACTTGTAGTGATTTTTATTTTGAGGTGAACATGAAGTCTAGTATTCAAAGCCTATTTCATGAGAAACCAGTTGTCTTTTTCTTTTATTATTTTCCCCAGATTAGCTACCCAGGAAGAGAGTCAGAAATAGAAGTCATTAAGTAAATTTAAGAATTAAAAATGTTCTTCTCTCAGCTAAACAAGGAATTGCAATGAACAGTTTTCATGTGAAATAGGGGTTAAAATAATTTGATTTGCTTCTCAGTGGAGAGTGTTTGTGCATGCATCTCGAGAGGAGCAAGCAATACCAGGAAGATAATTTAAGCTAATGTATTTTAGTCTACCTTTAGGACTGGCTGAAGGCACATGCATGATCTGTTTCTATTGTTCAGCTGACAGGTTGTAACTTGTGAAGTTATAGGAGTGCAGTCTCTTCTAAGCGTGAGCTTCTATACTAAGATATTCATCTGAGGTCCTCTTCTAATTGCCAACAGTAATAAGTTTGTTCACGTGGTAGAAGCATCTCTTGTTGGCAGCGGACGAAAGGGTTAATGATTAAGTGATGCCCAAAAACAAACCCACATATTGTGTTGGGAAATGTTTCCGCAATAGTGTGTCATTGTTCGTGTGAGGAAATGGCACGTGCAGCTTAAGACTATTTATACTGCCTAAAATCAATTTTGAAAAATGTAAGCATTGGCCACAGTGGGGCCCTAGCAAGGATTTGAAATAAACCTCCCAGGAGGAGGATGTAATTATTTTCTCTTAATATCTAAAATATCAGGTTTAAAGGGAGAAGGTAAAAGCATTCATTCAGCACAAGTGCCTCAGTGTGTTTATTGAATGGAATCACATAGTCTGCAGGCCAGCACTGTACTTCCTCACAGGCCTGCTATCCCACTAATTTTGTTGGGATTAGAGGGGGTGTAAATGAGCACAGAATTTAGCCACGGGATTCTAAATCCACTTTGGCTGAGAAACCACACGTGGGCGTGTGTACACCTCCATGCACAGACACACACAGTCTGCCTTGCGCCGCTGCAGGTGGAGATTGCTGTGGTATGCTTGTGGGGTGAGGTCCCCATGGCAGGAATGACAAAAATCTTTTTAATCTCATTCACCTCACAGAAGTTATAGCTGGCCTTGACAGTGGTATTTTTGTCTTCAAAATGTATCGCTGTTTTAAAAACTAGTTAAATGCACTTAGTTGAAGAAAGCTGTATTGCCTTAGTACTTTTCATTGCATCTGTGAGCTTCCACCTGTCAGCCAGCTTGACTGTATTCAAGTGAGATAGCCACACATCAGCTTCTTTGAGCAGCAGCAAATGACCATGAGGAACTGAACTGGAAGAACTTGTAAACTCTTTGCACTGCTGAAGGATATCCATGAGTCTTTCATTCAGGAAGATACACTCAGAGAAACTGCTATTGATGAGATGTTCATCTTTCCAGCTACAGAGACAGATGCAGAACTGAACTCTGGCCATTTGTGTGTGTGAAACCAAAGTGAAAGCCCAGTTGCTCTGAAGCTCTGTGAAGGCTGAAGGTAGAAGGTCAGTGAGACTTCCTATCTTCTAATGTCTTATCTCCTAGTGATAATACTTGATCTTGCAAAGTAGTGAATATCTCTTGAAAATTATTTCCATTGCTCTTTGCCATCGTTAGTAGAGAGTTTGTATTCTCTTGCTCTCAGGAGGATCGAGGAGCATAGGGCCCAGACAACTGTGTGATGTTAGGAACATGTCAAAATTAGAGTCAGGGCCTGAGTTCAAATTTCAGATATATCCAGGTAACTGGAATTCAGATGCCATGTTTACTCTGCTCCCATCTCTGATTTTACTCAGATAGAGTAGGAACAGAACAAAACAAGCCAGGTCTGTCCAAGAGAGGAGATTTAAAAGTAAAGATGTGACATCTGCAGGAAGGATTGCTGCTATCTGTGGGCCGTACTGTGTTATTGATTTTTAGGCTGATCTCTTAACTGATTCCAGTTGGGACTTAGACTTAAAAACTGATGATACAGTATGGCCCTACGTGATGAAGAGTAAGGGCTCGGGTTTGCTCGCAGCTGCAGTGATGTAAATCCTGAGTCACTGCACTCAGCTGGAGTTAGGTCACTTGTGCTGGAAGAGCTTAGAGTCCATTCTTGTGGGGTCAGGGAGAGGACCCACAGCACATCAGCTGCTATTCAGAGGATCAGCCCATCTGCACCCTCTCACCCCTCAGCTAATCAGATAATTTAAGGCAGTTTACCTCTCTGTGAAGGAAGGATAAACAAGTATTGAAGTAACCACAGGGTAAAAGCACGCACACAGGCAATTGTGAGAGAGCAGCTGATGCACTGTAGGTTCACACCCTGTCTTACCCTGTGGTAACTTGTTTGTAAGCTGGTTCTCTCTGAACACAGTACCAGAGAGCAGGCTGTAGCCCTTTACAACCCTAATGGCTGCTTCTCAGAAAATATTTGCAGCCTGTTAAGCTCTTACAAGAAAAAAGAAAAGGGATGGGCTAAAAAAAGTCTTTCTTCTGGGGATATTTTCCCTAGGTTTTGAAGTAAGAGCAGCCTAACAGTTCTTACTAGTTAGTATCTAATAGTACTTAAACATAGTCCAATTGCTATTCTTCAGATTCCAGTTTCTGTCTGCTAGAATTTTTTATAGCTGTCAATAAGCGAATCACAGTGGTGATTACAGTGGTGCCTGCTGATACCTCTGTGGTTAACATTTTTCATTAGTTTTATTATAATTCTGTGTTTATTAGGAGTTGTAACTTGGACAGAGAACCTGCCCTTTAAGATGAATTTACCCATGTAATTATAAACTATTTCTTTTTTTTTTAATCCAGGTATTTTTACATTTACAAAATGCCAAAAATGCATGCTTAAGAATTGTTTACAATGTAAGAAAGCTTTTTATTATTTTTATTTGATCATTTAAAAATCCCACTGTTTGCCAGAATTCCACTCAGACCAACAATGAAACAAGTTAACACCTCAGATGCTGGAATATAGTAAACTACAAAATGGCCCCAAGCATACATTTCTTTCCAGAAATCCTCAAATCTTGACAAATGCATGGAAATATTACTTGGGAACATATTGTGCTATTGGAGGTACTGAAACCCACAAAACAGAGAACTAACTTCAGCCTTCAAATATATCTGTACAATTCAATGAACTACATTCTGATTAATATTACAATTTGGCCCAAAAAATTTAAGGCAAAGGCTGAACCTGTTGGTTAACAAATAACTGCACTGAGCCATTGCATGAGTCTCAACCTTCTTTTTTTGTCTTACAAGTCATTGGCCCTGAAATACTTATTAAGGGCATAAATGGGTAATTTATAGATGAAGGGCCAAATTCGCCAGTGCTGGGTCTGGAAGATATAAATAACACTTTCTTGTTTCAGCATGACTTGTTGCACTCTGCCTTCCTTTGGTGTTTTCTGATGATGGAAGGAGATTAATTTAATTTGTGGTTGGGATTTCATATGAGCCTCGCTGTTAGCGGCTGCTGAATCAGTGCATTCCTCTCTTACTCTGGCCATTTGCTGCTTGGCTGTCTAGCACACATTTTGGGCAGCTGTGGTACTTTCATTCCTCTACTGCCACGGCTGAAGAGGGCACTGGGCTTTGGCATAGATTGGTAGAAGCTCACATAATTTTGGTTTCAATTTGTTCC
>VYZQ01035125.1:10503-46482 GCA_013400655.1 Mystacornis crossleyi | reverse complement strand
AATTGTTCCGGAATTTTAGCTTAAAGTTAAATTTGTTACCTCTGATCAGTGCTGCTAAGTCACTTGATTGCCACTCTCCTAATCAAAACACTGCTTGAACACATATATTTGTTTAGATTAATAATATAATCAACCAATTGTGGATCGGGAAAAAAGTCTGCTCTAGAAATCAAAGTTGTGTTTTGATTGGGTTATATTGGAATATTTATGGAAAAATTCCTTTGACCAGAAAAACTATAATAAACTATGTGCTACATTAAACCTTAAAAAAATGGACCTGCTTTATATTGCTTCCAAAGGGCAGATCATAATGCAACAGTATCTGGTCAGTGCTGATGGATAAATGGGCACTGTACTTAAAACACTGGGGAGCCTTGAGGCAGGAAATGATACTCATTTATAGGTACTGGGGCTTCCTTAGGAAATCATAGCTGTGAAGCAAGATTTTACTAGTTCTTGTAATGTAAAAATCTGATTACTTTGATTCTGTTCATTGGTGACTTTTCAACTAGAGGCTTTAGCAATAAATTTGGACAAAACAGAGACTGTTCAATTTCAAAGCTACTCCAGGAAAAAAATGCACCTCTGCTGGTGTTTTATATTAAAATTTATGCCATCTATGATTCTAATAGGTTTTCTCTATGATTTGCCCATGATATCATGAGTTCAAAATTGTATCTTTCTCCTTGATATTGTGCTTTTTAGAAAAGCAATCCCTTTTCTGGTTCTCTCCTTTGAAGTAGCTCATAGCGTGAGAGGTCCAGCGTCAAGAGTATTTAGACTAAACCATGCAGAAACCCCAATGGAAGTCGGCAGGTAAGCATAGCATCAGCTCTTAAAAACTAAAAAACAAACCAAAATGATTTAGAGGACAAGGGGGGGTGACTGAATCCTTTTTGTGTATACAAAAGCAAGTAGGATCAAGTTTTGCATATCATGTACTCTGATATTCTTAATTAGAAAAAATTAGCATATTGGGATTAATTTTCTGGAATCCAGGAAATTCTATCCTTGGAGTAAATGTGGTAAGGTTACTGTAATATTTGCCATGCTGCTGGGATGTTACAGAGCAGCAAGTTACATGCAGTTTCAGTATATGCATATACATGTATTTACATGGACTTTTTCTCCAAATTAGGAAGAGACTTTATACCAGGATATGGTCCAAATTAGGAAGAGACTTTATACCAGGATATGGTCCCTACATTTCTGCAAGGAATTACCTTTTAGTGTTATGTGTAAATTTTTAATTGAAGAAATCAAATTTATAGCGTAATTTGTTGAGGTATGTTGTATGTAGCACTTCTCAACCAGTGGTCTTTCAAAGAACCAGCAGATGACAAAGGGGTGGTCCCTACTGCTGGTCTGTAAAGAGAGATGCTGTATTCCTCTCAGCTGTGAGGAGATGCATGTGCTGTGTTTCCAGTTACTTAACTTCATTATAAAAAATAAGCTATATAAACATCTCCACATTTTAGTTCTGACCTTAAACACTGCTCTCTTTTGTCGTTGATGAAGGGAAGCTGCCCATGAAAGTATGTTTTGCAGTGTAAGCTTAGGTATAGCACACAAGAACCTTGAACTAACCTGTGAATGTATCCATCGTTTTGAGTTATAAGGGCACAGCTTAACTCACTGAAATTAGGTGCTCTCACTCTGTATTAGTAAGATGCCTGAAAATCCTATATTGTATGTGAACAGCTTAGCTCAGGGCAACACATGTAAAGAGACTGTCCACACTGTGAGCTTGGACCATTTTCTTACACGTGACAGAGGATGCCGAACTGTACGTATTCTAGTCCCCATTTTAGATGGATACCTATGCCAGCAGTATTGTCAGTACCATGTACAGTCTGTCTCCACCACATTCTTTTTAGCCCCGGTATGCTGGCATTCATTATGCTACCTGAGAACAATAATTATGTTTTAATAAAGTTTGCAAAATAATGTGCCCATCAGACTAGGATTGTTTACATAGACCACATAGTTATAGTTCGGAGTTTTTGTATGTGCAGATAAATCAGAATGTCTTTCCTATATTTCCATGAGTGTGTTTTATTTTTTTTAATACAGGAAATAGAAAACAAAGAAAGTGAGAGATAAGAGAATGATTAGATGTCTTGTAAAAGGTTTCTTAGTGCTGCTGCTGACCTTCTCAGTCTGTTCTGCTTTGCTTTGGTGTGTTTAACTGCCCCAGGAGGTCATTATCAGACAGTGGTGACTGTTTTGTCAGGTCTTATTGTTTAATTAGATCACAGTTTATATCAAAATTCTAAAATTCTTTTGGCACATGCCAAAATTTTCACAGTTTTTAGTTTTTAAGTTGAAATATTTCTCAAACAATAAGCAACAGCTACAAGGGAGTAGACAAATTTATTTAATATTTACAGTGTGCACTTAAAAAATTGTGCCTTGGGTTATATTCACTGAAATGTGACATCTTATTTTCAAGAGTATCCTGTGGGTAGTCCCTTGAAACTTGTATTGACATTAATATAAGCCTTAAGAAATAGGCCTGGCGAGGCTCACATTATCTATAGTAAAGCTAATTTTTTCTACTGATCTTGCCTCCAATCATCTGAAATTATATAAGATTGTGTAAACAAACCCTCATCACAGAATTAGAAAATGATGTTTTTGATATGCCTTTCCTGCCCTTGAAATTATATGCCTGAAGTATGCAATTTGTGATGTACCATGTTCCAGTAATGGTAAGATAATCAGTACAAATTTCTAGGCTAGAGGTAAATGCCAAACAGCCATACCACAAATTTGTTGCTTGGATGATCTCCTTGTTCCTGAATAAGGCAACCTACCTATCTTTTTCTTTGCCATATTTATTTAGAACCTATTGTAGAAATCAGTGGAAGAGAGGTATATTACTCATTCCTCAGCATTCTAGTCAAGTGTAAATTTTCAGTTGCCTTATTCTTATTCACCTTGTACAGAGCCAAATCAATTAGTGTCTCTGGAAAGATGCAGTGCTCAAACTGAGCAAAGAGTGGTGATGTTCAAAGGATCAAAACACTAAATGACCTCATACAGGTCCTGTGTTCTGGAAAATGTATCTCCTTTTTCCAGTTCTCTTGTATGGCCTGATAAAGTATATTATCTCTCTCAAGACACTTGGTGTCTCTGAGCAAATTAAACCCAAAAGCCCCAAATCTCCCTCACAATTAGTAAGGCTATTCTGTGCCTTGATGCTTCAGTGTATGAGGCAGGAAATCATACAGGCTTTGGGGGGTAATTTTTTTCTCTAGAACTGTCACCCTTCAGTATCTCAGTATCAGTATTCTCCAAGCATTTCTCTGTTGAATATTTGTAGTGAATGACTCCACTGCCAGGGGTTGCCATGAGCTCTGTCGTGTATCAGTGCTTAGGCATTTGATAGAGCAGGGTCTGTGCTACACCTTCAGAGCAAGCACTATCATTGTCCCTCCTGTAACACAGGAGCTGAATCATTCACAGAGACAGATAAATGACAAATGGAGAACCCAGACAAGAGCAAAAGGTGATGCAAGGTAGGGACTAATTACTGCTGCTGTTGGGAGTAAAGCCCATACATAGAGCAATATAAAATGAGGCTGCCTCAAACAGGCTGGAGCTCTTTTGGAGTGACTCTGGGGAGGGAGAATAGGCTTGAGAACCCTACCTTGTCTTCCTTGAAAGCAAAATGGAAAAAAATGGTGATTGATGCACTAAGGAGATGTCCAAAAGTGACCATATGCTGGCCTGTGGTTTGGGTGTGATGTTTCCAGCACTCATGAAAGCTGTGAGCCCTCATCACCAAGGCAGCAAAGTGAGCAGGGTTTTTGCCAAGAGCAGTCATGAGGGGGCACTGTACAGAACAGGGAACCAGGAATGTGTTGTAGTCATCTTAATCAAGCATATTCTCGATTGTAAATAAGATCTAAACCTACCTGAGGCCTGAGGGGATAATCAGCCCAGCTGTGAAGTTGGCTCCATTTCCCCTGCCCTGTATTTGGTCAAAGCAAGGGGCGGTGGGCAAGCCAAACCTGCCCTGCAAGCACCCAAGGCTCAGTCACTCACTTGATGTGCTCAAGGCCTGTCCACATCACTCATTTCCTGTGAAATGGCTCCTGCTTGACCAGTGCTGCGCTGTTGTATCTGAAATGGGCTGTTTTCAGCCCAGAGCTAAGCTGCGCCCCTCCCCAGCATCAGGCACAGGCTCAGTTGTGCCTTCTGTCACGTTAAACCTTTCCCATGCTGGAGAAATTTTGCAGCCCTCTACTGTCTGGGTAGAGACTTACAGATAAATTTTATCAGCAGTCCCTCTGGGTCTGCATTCAGCATTTTTTCAGTCTGGCCATTTCTTTTTAGCCGTTCTCTATTAACTCACCCAATGGTAGCCTTTGATAACTGCCCCAGATGCAGGGCTTTCCTCAAGTATGTTCCTAGGAGGTGTATCAAGCTGAATTTCCCCACCATGTTTGTTGTCTGTAGTGTATGCTTACTGACAGATTCCCTAATTGCTCCGTTTCTATGCGACACATAAAAGCCATCTCAGAAGGTACCCTCAATTTACTGTGTGGACTTAGAGAGGCTAGAGAGAAAGCAGGGAGGAGCCTTTCACCCTCATAGCTCTATAGAGAAGATCATCATGTTATCTCTGCATAGCTGGGGATAGGGCCAAGTCTCTGAGGATAAGCATGCCCCATGCTTTCCCATGCCTCAAAGCATGAGGAAAAACAGATCCATTCTAGATGTGAAAGAGGTTTGGGAAAAAAATGTTCAGGAGTGTGAACCATTTCTGCAGGGTCTTTGCTATAATGCCTAATATTTGTATCTCATTCACAGAGGGAAGGATAACTCCTTCAAACACCGTATCTTACAGGTTTGAGAGAAAACCTAGCTCAGCCTTGAGCCCTTAACTCATAAAGAACTCTTTTTAACATCTGATTAATCTGCCTTTTTCTCCTTCTAGACTTTTTTGCTGAGCTCAGGTTCAGATTTTCTGTTTCTGTTACTATTTTATTATGAATACTATGTGAGGGATAAGTATGTATATTGTGTTGCATGCATGTAACATTAGACAATCTCTGCCCTGAGATACTGGCAGTGTTATACAGAAACAGTTACTGTAGAATGTGAGGAATCCGATTTTTTTCTCATTTTAGATAAAAACAGATGTAGTTAATAAGGCATCTAGATCAATTTTTTTAAAACTTCAATTGCCAAATTTATTTTGACTAAGTTTTAGAAATTAAATTGATAAAGTTATGCAATGTGACAATATACTCAGAATCAATATGTATAGTAGTATGTTTCAGGCTGAGTTCGTAAGGCTGCAACTACTTTGTGGCACATGACTTTCCTTAAGAACAGTATTGACAAGCAAATAGATGCTGCTTGTGGTATTAAAAGAGCATATTGTGTACAGATATTTGTAAACAAAGTATGCTATTAAATTATTACTTAGTATTTATTCAATTATTAAACCACTCTCAATTATTATTTACAATTGGAACGTTAGTGCTAAAATACTGTATTAGATATGAGCAATGTGCAGTTATGGTTCCTCATAGTTATCCATAAGCTCTTTTCAGAGAATTAGCTCACTTCAGCTCTCCCCACAAGCAACTGGTTACCTGAGTATCTGTGGATTCGTTGTGTCTAGCACACAAACTCTCATTGCCCAGAGCCCTTTCTAGGTACTAATGACAGCTTCCCAAAGCATTATTATGATGTTTGAGACCTGCTTATGGTATTTTGATCTTTCCCAATGAGGTATTTTCAAAGCTCGGTCTTAGCGTGTTTTCTGGCATTGTAACCATAGAAGGGCTGTGTTTATGGTGCAGACATTAGCATGGTGCCATACTGATGTGCCCACAGTGCTCGTAGTGAGCTGACAGCATGTCACAGCACCATTTTGACTTTGAAAACTACTCCTGTGCCCACTGTTATGGACAGCTGATTGCTTTCTGACGTAGGATATCAGGAGTTGCTGCTTCAGGTTGAAGCAAGATGCAACCAAACCTGCGCTCAAGGAGGCCCTCTTGGCCTCTGCCTGGTAGGCCAGGGTCCTATGGAGGAAACTGTTGAGTTTGAACTCGTTTGTCCTGCACGTGCTGTGATATATGATGTTTATATATATCTCCAGGAAGGAAGATGCTATTTAAGCTGATGGTAAGTGGATAGAAAAGATGTTGTGCCATCTTCTTCTCTCAGACTTTGAGTCTCACCAGGTTTTGCTCTCATCTGCCTAGAGGTTGGATTGCAGATGGAGCAGTTGCCTGATATATTTATAAAGAAAATTCTCTCCTATTTTAGTTTCAGCAATGCTGTTAATAAGTTCTTAAAGCTTCTTCTATTAACTTAGCATGTGATGACTTTCTGTGCTCTCTCTGCCTTTTCTGTACATGCTCTCTTGGTTCTTTGTAACCTGCAACCCTTAGTCATTTCTGTAGCTTTATGAATTATAGTAACGGATTGGAATTAGGTGTCTAGCCTACACAAACCTCATTCTACTGATCAAACATATTCTTAAAGCCTTGGCTTTGATGTCACTATTAATCAGCACTTGACTTTCAGTAGATTTCTATTTTACAAATGCGGGGATCAAAACAGATATTCAGGTTTGTTGAGGGCTGTTTGAATGGCTTGAGGCTATTCTTTGAGACTGTACTGGGGTGAAGCAAATGAGCAAAGAAAACATTCTTTTAGCAAAATGAGAAGCTTTTAATTTTCCTTTAACAGGTTAGGAATTTAGAACAACCTGTTCACATCATCATAAATCACCCGCGCAGTGTCTAAGATAAATGTTTTGGTTGTTATTACTGGAGGATCTGTACAGCTACTGAACAAGAAAACCCAGGTTTTTTTATACTGAATGAAGATAGTGAAATGAAAAGTTTGCAAAGGCCATTGATAATACTGTCAGTGGATGACTGTTCCCAGACACAGACACAGTGTTTTTGGGTGGTATGGGAGGTGTGTCCAATTCTGTGGATGGAAGTGTATCTCTTAATAGTGTGTACACAGGTCCTGTCCTTTGACAACTAAGCTGTAGTCATGCTTGCTCTGTTCCCTGTCCTGCTGATCAGACTTTGCAAAGTGGATTCCATTAGAAGGGATTCCACAACAAAGCGAACAAGGGAGTTTCCTCCCCTTCAGCATAAATTGTGGCCTGGTGATTACAGGAAAGATGAGTACAAGGCAATCTCAGTAACTCCTGAGGGAGCTGGGAGAGAACCTGGGTAGGGCTCTATTAGTTGTCCTAAATGAAAAACAAACAAACAAACAACAAACAAACAAACACAAACAAACAAACAAAAAAACCCCCACAAAAAACACAAAAACACACAAACCCCAAGGTAGAAATTGCATCCTATACTAATTGCAAATGTTGGGTGTTTGGATCTTGTGGAGAGCTTAAGTAGCAGTTACTGTAGTTTTAAATTACATCTGTCCCAGAGCTGGCTGGTTTCAGTGAGATTGGACCAAAAAGAGAGGCTTGCATCTCTCTTTGTCATATGGATATGCCTTTTATCGTTAGTGTCTAGGATTTAATATTTCAAGGGAGATTAGACTCTTGCAATGGTATTGCCCTGAAAATGTAAAGACTTTGACATATAAATTATGTGAATAATTATATTATTCACAATTATGAAATCAGAGTTGTTGATTGGTAACGGCAGAAATATGGAGAAATTAGTCTTATATTTCCCTTATGGAAGGCCAAGAGAGGTTAGCATGTCAATACTTCACGCTTCTGTCAGAAAGAAAAACAGAAGGAACAAAACCATAACTGAAAAAAGATCCCAGCATGTAGATTTGTCAGATATGTGATTGCAGGTCAAAGAGTTTTTAGTGCATCCCAAAGGTTTGGGAGACAGGGAGTTAAGAGGCCCTGATGGAACCAGCGTTTGAAACGTTGGAATCTGTTAAGCTCCACTGACTACTTGCACTGTGGGCTATACTGGTGACTTCACACGCTGCCAAACCAGAAAAAGATCACTGGAAAGGTGGCTTTTTGCAGTAGTTTCTTTCTCTTTCCAGTTAGTTGCTTTTCTTTATTTACTTTACTTTTTATTCATTTTCTCTTCTCTTCCACCCTCTTGGAATATGAGCTATACTAATTTGGATATTGCATCATATTTAGAGGCCGTATGGAATTTGCACATTACTTAGTTCACCTAAGTAACTAAATCTCAGTGAACATGTCTAAGTGAGTCTTAAGGGGTCTTTAAAGTGGTATGGTATGCACAGTGAGGGGTCTGGAAGAAGAGGTAAGCTACCCCAGTTTAGACTTCCTCCAGACTTAATTGGCATTCTTCAATGTACTTAGACCCCCTTTGGTTGTTGGCCCAGCATCTTCTCTTAAGTCAGTTTCTATTTCACACTCCGGAAAGAAAACAGAGTAGAAGCACACGATTTTGAATGTAATCAGACCTATTCTCTGGTTTGATCATTATTTTGTAGAGATTTGATTGCTACTTATAATCTGTAATGGAGGTCATTATATTATTACATGCTTTCTGGGTGTGATTAAGTCACTTAAATGAAGGTTTTCTTTAAGTTAGTAAGAATAATATACTTGTGATTTCTTGTAAATATATCTGAATTTCCACAAATCTGCATGCATTGTACTATGAAAGCTTTTTTGTTAGAATATACAGATACAAGTAGTTTAATAAAGTATAGAACTTTGTGCAAACTGGAAATATAATTTTTATAGAAAAAATTGTTTTTGTTTTAAATTTTATATAAATTATCTCCAATGCTGTGATCCCATTATTCACATGACAGGCTTTGAGAGTGAAAGATGTAGTTTCTTCTTGGATATGTGACCCTTAACAGGAAAAAGAGAGCAGTATTGCTCAACAAATCTGAGTGTTCAAAAAAAATTTTAATGTTGTTAACATTTACTTTGTTGAAAGTTATTTGGTGAGTGAGGTGCATAATTGTTCAACTGCATTGCAAATTTAAGAGTTCATTTTTATTCACAAGTGTTGTTCCCTCAGATATTTTTCCTCGGGTTTCCTAAGGGCTTGTAATGAACTCTAGCAAGTCTTGAAAGCTTCTGGGGAACACTGAGCTAAGTCAGTATTACTCAGTCTTGAGTGAGCTTGTAAATTGCCTGATACAGATATTTACCCTTCTTTTTAAATTGAGGACCCAGAGGAAAAAGAACAAAGAGTGGGTAGTGAATTAGTTGGGCAGCTCTTCCAAGGAGGCAAGAGATGCATATATCTCGAGAGATCACAAAAAGCCAAAATTATGTACAAGGAAAGAGAATTAGGATGAGAGAGTATTGTCCTGAATGGAGAAACTCTGCACCTGAGAAAGGGTGCCATTGATTGGTGGTACATGTTGGGCTGGATAGCTTGGTCTCTTCATGCACTGCTAAATCTTGATGCGACCAGTTCAGCCTGAGCCCAGACATTCATCCTACATCAGTGCTATGGCTGCTCAAAAGCAGTTTGGCAACAGAAATGTGCAAGAGAGGGGGCTCTTGGCCAAACTTTTTCATGACCAGTTCTCAGTAAAACACTCAGACCCTTTCAACCCTCATATGGACTGAGAACTCCAACACAGCCTACAGAGATAGCCTTCTTACACACACTGCTGAACCGGTCCCAGTGCATCACAGAAAGGCTCCTTTGCCCATCAGGCCACAATAATTTCTCCCCTGTACTTATTTACATCAAGTTTTTGTACCATTTATATAGGTTTTATTCTCAAATAAAATATTCATTATAGTTATCTATTACACAGGAAGCAAGCAGGCCAAGCACAGCTACTTCTGATAATAAAAATGTTCACCTGCACAGCAGGCAAAAATGTCATGAGAATAGGGAAGATTGGTTAAATAGAAATCACATTGAGAAGCAAATAAACTAATCTATAACATTCTGTAGAACCTTTCAGAATGGTGGGTCAGTTTGGCATTAGCACGATGTAGTACAAATAAATCTCAGAAGGAGCCATGAAATATCATCTATAGCAGGTTCACCACTGACTTAGTGTACTCAAACTAGAGAGCTCATGTACCCCTCTTGTGTTACTGTAGACCTCAGTGTAATAGGTTGAACCTGAGTTGATTGACGGGCATTTGGGCCAATTGCTTTTGCAATTTTGCATATAAAAAGCCAGTGTAAGCGCGAGAGATTCCTCTTTGTTTCTTGCCTCAAGGGCTGAGGGGTGGCCAGAGGGCCAGGGCTCGGGCCTGGGCCAGGCCCCGCCTCAGCGCAGCGGCGGCACGGGGCCGGTCCTTTCTCTCCAGGGAGAGGGCTGTCCTCGCTCTACAGGCAGCACGTAACTGAGGCCATGTGGCTGAGATGATCTGAGGCTGCCGAGACCCCGCACGGGACCGGTGGGGCCGGCAGGGCACCCTTGCATCCAGCACAGCTCTCACCAAAGCCGAAGAAATGCCACACGCTGCAGCCGACAAAGACACTTTTTCTTTCAAGTCAGCGAGGAAAAAAGAGAAAGTAAAGTCACATGAGACAAAGCTGAACATGGCGACCCCAAGGTCAGAAACAGAAGGGAAGGGATAAAACCACGTGGGAAGGCAGCTAGATGGCGACAGGAATAGAGGGCTTGTGGACGCAAAAAGGACTGCTAAGCAAGGATTTTCTTGCATCTTTCTGTCCCATGTGAGAATTCTCTCTCTCACAGAAAATACCTGTTTTTGTTAACTATGAACACCTGCAAATTGTTTATAGTATAATAGAGAAAATATTTTTGCACATAGCTGGACCAATCACCCTGAAGGGTGGTTAGAGAACTGACCAATTAAACTATGAGAAATTATCCTATAAAAGAGCTGTTAAATAATGAAATAAATCATTCTTCTTCCTGAAACTCCTGTGGTCTGAATCTCTCTCTCTCCGCTAAACTCCGCCCGGGAACAGCGACAGCAACAACAAGGGCTGTTGAGCTTTTTGGCACGAAGCTTAAAAATGCTTCTTGTGAAGCCATAAAAAGGACTTTAATCCATTTGGAAAAACTTGGGAGGATGGGAAATTCTTGTGCAGCTTGTGACTTTAAAGAAAGACCCACACCAGGCCATATAGAAGTTGTGAGAAGCTGTTACAAGGAGGCCCATGCCAGGCCACGTAGAAGTTATAAGGAGCTGTTAGGGATTTGAAGCTGAGAACTTTTGCTTTCAGGCTGAGATAACTCATCCTTAAAAGATTAAAACCCCGTTTTCTCCTGTGGCCCGTGACTTGGCAGTGTGAGAAGACTGCAAAAATTTCGTGGGAGAGATACCTTTTTCACTTCAACAGATTTTCTCTGGGCGGGACTGTTGGTTTGTGAAAATGCTGTGGTACAGTAGAAGAACCTCTTTTCCTTAAGCATAAATAGGCTCTTAAAAAAGGTGCAACCCTGACAAAAATGCCATGTTCTTGTTCCGTTTTCACTTGTGAAAGGTTTGTGGTAAAGGAGAAGGCATTGGGAAAGAAAAGGTGTTTAAAAGTTTGCTTTAGTCTCTTATCATTTTTTTTTCATTCTGTTAGTAATAAACTTTCCTTTACATTGCAGTTGTTTAAGTGTGGACCTTGTTTTGCCCCGAAGTTTCTTTACATTTTCCTCAATAAGTCCATATTCCCCTTATGCGCATAATTGGATTTCGTGTGTTTGGCATTTAAACCAGCGTCAAACCATGACACTCAGGAACCTTACCTTTTGTATTAAATGTTCTTGTTCCAAGTTTTTTTCCAATGGACTGGGTAACAATCAGAGCTCACCAGTTTTTTGAATGGCTGCTATTTGTGTCTGTGACTGAAAACTTGCTGAGAAAGCTTTATGTAATGGTAGGAGTTCAGATGTATTGCTGTGATATGCAAATAGCTATTTGTGGTTGGTTAGGAAAACCAAGGTGGGAGATAGCCTTTTTTTTTCCCATCTTAGATTTCAAATGAGGTCATCTTGCTCTAGAAAAAAAACCCTTTGGTTTGGGGAATCTTGTGATTCTACTCTTTTTATTTTGGTGGGTTCTTATTTTTTAACTGAACGGGCTTGAACTTGGAAATATTTGGATACCCTTTTCCCCTTTTCCCAGCTCTCCTTTGACTGAAGATTGTCCCATCATTTCTATGCAGCTGCCACAACTGGCTCTATGTTTGTACTTCAAGTGAGCTTAGCAGACTTCCTTGTCTTGTAACACTGTCCTTACATAAAGACAGTAACTCAACTACTAATTGCATAAACTTTTTCAACAGAAAATACCTTCTCAATTCACTATGGAAGCTGCTCATGTCTATCTTTTCTGTGTATCATAACTTTCTCTCTACATGGTTTCTGAGCTAAGATGCATCAAAATAAGTGGCTGAACCAAAGAGACATTTTTCCTGGACCTGCCTCAGAAACCAGCATTGCAAGTTGAAATTCCATTTTTAAATTCAACTTCTGCCTCTTGGAAAAAATTCACTGAAGTCAAAGTATCACTTTTTAGAGTCTTAGTAACTCTTTCAGGATTTTCAAAGTCAATTCAGCTCTAAGCTGAAATAATTATGACACATGCTATAAACCACAAGCACTGTAAACTCAGCATGGTCTGCTGTATCACCATCTTGGAAGCATATCAATCTCCTTCTACTCTAATTTGTTACACACACTGCTTCTTTGGTGGCTTTTCTTACCTCACATTCATCTATTCATCTATTAAAAGAAATGAGAATGTGGTCTGTTCCCAGTCCATAAAAAGGACACTTTTGGAGCCATGGAACTTGGAATTAAAGTGGCTTTAGAATAAAGAATAATAAATTGTACATTTTTCTCCATGTTGTCTCTTCTGATGGAAAGCAGTACACTATTAACTTAAGGCTATTGGTGGATGAGAGTGTGCCTCCCAGCAGTGAGGATGCATTGGCACTAATTATTGTAACTGTACTTGCTACATTCAACTTATATGTGAATATATATGCATAAAACTCATATGTAAGAGAGAGTCTTTTTTTGTATAAGGCATCTCTAAGAAGCAGACAAGGGAATCTTGGATGTTTTCTTTGTAAGGTTTGGCAGATAATGAAAGAATAAACCATTTACAGTGCGTCATACTTGAACATTTCCTTGATGTTTATAAGATTTACAGAGGAATTGGTTTTCATTCTTTTTTTCTGATTTTTTGCAAATATATGCTCATCCCAGTTTTGCCCAGGCCTGAATATGAAATGCCAGACTACCACAAGAAAGCCTAGGCATCACAAAACTTTTCCAGCTCAAGGAACAACTGAAAGTCTCATGAGACAGCTTACAGAGTTCAAGCTCAAACTTGTAGAACCAAGATGTTTACATAATTTATATAAGGTGGGGCTATATATACATTAGGTGGTTAGCTACAATAGTAGCTAAATTTTCAAAGTTGCTCAGCACATGCAGCGTTTGGGCTTCAGACCCTTACAGAATGGTGATAAAGTCCTTGGTCCCACATAACTGTGAGAAGGGTAAAATTATTTTTTCACTGCCCTTTTACACGGTTCAAACCAGTCTTTATTTTAGACCAGAAGTGTCACTGCGTATCGTAATTATTATGACCTAAAATTTCTAGGTGGTAGCAATTCAAGGCTTCAAAACAGCTCGTAATAGGAAGTACTCAAGTATTCACATCAGACTGTTTGAGTAAATAATATGACATCTATAGACATGATGCAGGAGTAAAAACCTACCCCTCACCTTCATAAGGAATGATGGAATTCTGGTCTTAGTAGTGTATAAACTGTATCGCTGAGGGAAAATGAAGGAGACCTTGATGAATGCTACCAAAAGTTCCTCTGCTGTTAAACATCTATGGCTTATCATATGTCCTTTTATTTTTCTAATTCAAACTGTTCTGAACATGAGGAACAGCTTTGTAAAGCTCAGTAGCTTCAAAGGAAAAGGATATCAGTGCTTCAGATCTCCACCCTGAAATATCTTGGATGAGAGAGAAAAAAAAAAATTTGCCAAGGCCACTGTCCACAAGGAGTTAGGTGTGATAAGCATGTTGTTTACACTTTGATCTTTCATGAAAGGTCATTAAAAACACTCACTGACTGTGGATCACACACTCCAAGAGAAACAACATGTATTTCAGTCTTAAAATACCTCAAGATGGACCAAACTTAGGAACTGCCACATATGACAGGGTGCTTCATGAAACTTTGAAAGATACAGGTCTTGGAAAACCAAAAGAAAACAACCCGTGAGCTTACAGGCCATGTTTTTTTAAGAAAAATCAATTACCAGTGTTTTCTAATACACTTGCTGACCACAAAACAATGTGATTTCTCATTCCTAGTGGATGAAGTTACCTCTAAGAACCTATTCCTTCCCATTCTAAAATGTAGCACATTACAAGAGACGTTTCTGAGACTGGTTTCCCCACCACAGAACTAGTATATTTTAAAAAGAGACAAACTGCACTTTATGAGGAAATGAGAGAGGGCCCAAAATGCCTTTTAATTTATTTTTATAATAAGTGTCATTAAACAGTATTTTGAAGCCATTTATTTTTATTTTGTATGCAATGCTTATATTGTAGAAAGGAGCCATTTCATGAACTATAGAAATAAGCAGTTGCTAACAATGAAGTCACTATTTTATTGAAACCTGATAAACTTTCCTGGATGATTTGGGATTTTTTAACAACATTTTTCAAGGCTGGAAAGAAAAAAATGGAACCTTAATTTTGGCAGAAATGAAGAATTATTTTTTGTGTCAGCTTCATTTGGACATGGAAAACCTGTTTTAAACTGTTCATGGCTCCATCTCTCACAAGCTATTTATTATGTACTATAAATTACATATAACATGTAACATAAAAATTAAATAGAATTGTTCTGGAACCATAGATACAGATTGAGAGTTAATTAAATGAATGCGTGGGGAAAAATTTGTGTGAGATACAGGACTGGGGGTTCCCTGCTGTACCTATTTAATGAAGTCTCATCCATCTGATGGCTCCTGGACCCACTCTTCAACACTTCCACAAAAATGTCACAATCTTTATGGGGGAAAAGTGTGGAATGTGCCTTACCCACATCAAGTACACCATTTTACAATTCCAGTCCAATTAATTAAGCCTCTATTCTTCATGCATGAACGGCCGTCTCTCAGTTACACACCCAAGGCAAAGCTCCAAGGGAGCCAGGCAGCCAAAAAAGAAAGGTACATTCCCAGCTCTCATTTACTTAAATACATATTTTTGGTAAAAACAAAATACTTAAAATTACTTCAAATAAAAGTGTGTATATTTCTACAGGGCCAGAGCATCAATAACTTAGGTCTCAGGAAAATAAGCTTTTATTATTTTTATTTTTAATGCAGAGTCATAATTAAAGCAGGGAGGAGAGGACAGCCTCCTCTGTGAATGAGAAAATTAGACTCAATGTAGTGAGATGGGAGGGTAGAAGGAGACTTCTGATGCGTGATTAAATGAAGAGGCAGTATGGTGAGGGCAGATGAGACAGCACAGTGGGAGTATGGAAAGCAGGGTGAAAGAAATAAACAGAAGACAGGATGTTAAAATACCATAACCTGACTGCACTCCTGAAGAGTTAAAAATGAACTGATCATCTGTCAGGAAACCACACAAGACGGGGGTGATTCGATTCTAGTCCAACCTCCCTGGGTAGGAATGTTGCTCTTCTGTGATTAAGGGAGAAGGTAACTATTTTCTTCTTACTGCACAGCACTGCACCTTTATTTTTAGCACTCGATTTCTAAATGTGTTTCCTATAGATCATCTGTCATTTCAGTGTTAGAAACAACCATGCTATTTTTTCTGTAAGCATACGGAGTCCTTTCATATATACACTTGGTATTTATACTGATCAAAACTTCAGTCAATTCATTGTATTGTCTGGACACCCAAGATCGAGCTCAGGGAAGCACTTGCTCAGGTTCTTTCTTCTATGGCACCTTCACCAGAAAATAGAAGTGCACATTAGAAATAGCAACATGTACAAATAGCAGCATGCTTGCTGCCTCAGAACCACCTGGATGTCAATGAGAGGTCACAGACACCAATGACCTCTTCTGAAAATAGCCACGGTAGTATAAAAGGTGGCAGGTCCCTCTTGCTGGTACCCGCCAGACAGTATTACTCTCTATGGGAAGAATCATGTTAGTGCTGCCCAAAGGCAATGGCTCTCATTGTAAATGGTCAATCATTTCAGTAAAAAACCGCACCACGGCCAGCCTTGCCTTGTCAGAAGGAGGTGAGGTGGGGGTTGGACGTGGCAGGCCTTGCTGGTTCTGTAGCATCAGCTCTCCCCTCCTTTCCTCAGCGATGGTTTCTGTGCCATTATGAACAAAATGCCACTGCAAGTATGTCCTTGGCAGGTGCTATTAGGACAGGGGATTGTTTCACCTGTTGCAATTACACCTTGGAACTTTTTTACACTTCTCTGCAGAGGTGAGATTTCCCAAATGAAATTATATTTTCCAACTGTATTGCAAGTTTGAGGCATTTCACCCATTTACATATCCCTTCAATCTGTCATCATTGATGCTAGAAGGGAAAAACCTGAAATAGAGAGGGAAAGCTGACAAGTCCTAAAATTAAAAAGTTATTGATTAAGCCATTTGACTTGTTCTTTCATTCCAGTATTGTACTCCAGGAAACAAATGTTTAATTTATTTTGGATAAAGGGATTCAATTTGTGATAATGCCATGGAAATATAATTTCCTTACAAACTCAGATTTCTCATAGGGAAATGTTAATGAGTCTTTTCGATTACATTAAAAATACCATGTACAAGAGCTGGTTGAATAGTGCCCAGACAATGTTTTTGAACATTTGTCAGAATTGTGCTTGGTTCAAGAAAATTCATATCCCATTGTACTCTTTGCCAACACGTACATGAACAGTTTTTGTTTAGGTAAAGATTGGCCGGTTCCCTAAAAATTATCAGTTCATTCAAAAACAAAGAACAGGTACCGTATCAGGTCATTAAATGGCCAACCACAATCTTCATTGCTAATAATAAATGTTTTACTTTGCAAGCCACCTTTAAGATCAAAATTGTTCATAAGAAATGCAAACATACTTGATATTATGCAAAGCATAATTTCGGTATTATTCATCTGCAGAGAGAGTATCAATGCCTGTTTGCTTTGATAAATGCGATTATTAAATATATAGCCAGAACTCTGACTTGGTCCACAAATACTCAGTAAAGGGAAGAAAAATCAGAACATTATCACAATTCCATCCCTGGAATTAATTAAACACCATGTATTGTTTAAGAGCATAATTCTTTTTCTCGCTCCAAAATACTTTATTTTCAAAATACAAGGAAATAGAAAGATCTTAGTATTTATCCTATTTTGATGCAATGGCAATATTACAATTATAATCAGAGTACTCAATCAGAATTGGGCCTTCTTTGTACATAGTGCTAGTAAAAGACATTAATTTTCACGAAGTACATAACAAAGTTAATTCAACAAAATAAATGCCTTTGAAATTGTGAGAACATAGTTCATCAACTCTTCCCTAAATTATATAGTAAGGTTCACCAGCAAGTGCTGCATTCTCTACTAAAATTTGACATACTATAATTTCATAATTAGTGCTTATTTTAGGCTGGAAGAATTGCTGGGGGTTTTTTAAATTCTCAAAACATTTTTCAAAAATTATTTCACTTTGTTTTTTAAAGAAAGTTGTAAGTCCTGGGGGAAAAACCTCTGAAATGTTTTATGAGTGTCGCCAATTCAGTAAGTTATACTGGAGTCTGTAAAGAGCCTGAAACAGTGCCATTGACAGGTAGGATTTGCAAAATTTGTTCTAACATGTAAAGTTAGTTTAGATGCCCCATGATAATAATCTGGAAAATTTAAATGACAGATATTGTAATTATTTTATTACTGCTAAAACTGATTAGAAAAGAAAGGAGCAGGAAAATATCAGTGGTCTCACACAAGGTGGATTTAATAATAAAATCTGATTTCAATAAGCAGGGAGGTGGCTTACCCCAAATTCTAGGATTTAGCCATGGAGCTCCTCTCTACATATACCAGAGATGTGACCTCACTCCCTCTGCCCCATGTTAAGACCTCCCCAGTTAAGAATGTTCTGGTGCTCCTCTGACTGAACATCCATGAGCTGTCATAGAAGGAAGGCGGGCAAGACCAGTGGAAAGCAATCAGTACATGTCATTCCATTCTGCTCTGCAGCCTCCTCTGGGAAAGAGAGCTGCTGGATCACACACAGTACAGCTCAAGCAAGCTCACAATTCATGGCTGACTGTGGGTTGGTCACTGCTCTCAGCCCAGATTCGCCATGGCCGCTCTCCTGATAGTTTATTGGGAGGATGTTGTGGCGGCTGAGCCAGCGGCTGTGATGGCCGAGGGGCCAAAGAGCTCCAGAGCAGGAGAGGCCTGTTGGTGGGCCAACTCCAAAGTTTAAGATCACCCCCTGATTCAGGGTGAGAAAAGCCTCCCCCATCAGGCTTTGTGGTTCTGTGCATATTTGGTCTATCTGGTTGGCCCCTTGGCCATATGCCCCTCTTACACCTTAAAAAGTTGTTGTTATATTACCCCGCCTTCTCTCCGCCACTGTACCCTCAGACCATTGGTTACTGATGCTCTGCCCACCTCCTTTCTGTAGCCCTTTGTAAGTTTGTCTCAGCCGTCAGTTTGGGCTCTTCATCCGTGGATCCCTTTGTTGTGTTTTTACAATAAACCCTTCAGAATTCCATACGAGGAACCCTTGCAGACTCTTTGCCTCTGGTAACGCGTGAGCTATCCAGCTTGAGTGTGAGCGTGTGCTTTTGTGCCTCCATCGGCACGGGTGTGAAAGTCGGCCTGCTGGCTGCTAGGCGGCACTGCCGGAGCGATCTCTTGCCAGGGATGCTTCTGCGATAACGCCGCAACCTCTCCACCAACCACCCGCACGGCATTAGGAGGAGACGTCAAACCCACTTCTCTCACATTCTGCTCTGCAAAATGGAAGGAAATTATTTCCCACATCACAGCAACTCCATTCTCAAGAGCAACAGATCTGGAAAAACCCAACCCTAGGACTGAATGAAAATTCTGAATTCAAATAGCGATTTTGGATGAAGTTGCAGCTAGGGACCATATAAACTTGATAGTTGCCCATGCACTCAACTGGAATTCTAAATACAAACCCCCTTGAACTCTGAGACAGTTCACCTTGTCTTTCCTGTGTATTTCCAGGGAACACTAGTTTTAAGTCTCCTATGAACTTCAGATTTGGTTCTAAACATTTTCACTATTTTTCTTGTGCACTACTTCATTTTCTGTGTACTTAGTAATTAATTGTTGGGGGTTTTAGTAAATGTGTTGGAGGTTTCTTGTAAAGCTTTTTGGCTGCATTTGTTTTTAGAGCCCATAAATTGTACTGTGTTTTATAACACAACAGATTACTCAAATTAAGATATATAGAAATATGTTGGACTGTGTTGGTGTTTTGTTTTATTTTATTTCTTGAAGAACTGTCATATAAGTTGTAGATATTTAGTGATATTAATTAAGAAGCATAGTACTCATCAGGTCAAACCAGTAGTTTCCTTTATCTACAATCATCCAAAACATATTCTTACTCCTTTCCTTCTTTCTCACTCATAGCCTTGTATTGTCAGGATTGATGTCATCATTTATCCAGTCCAAAATGCTATATTCCCTGGAAACTAATTGGTGGGAGGGGAAGAGTGGCCAAATTTATTTTAGCAATTTTGGGTTTTATAAAAAATAGTATGTTTCATGAAACAGTGTTACCTAATATTTCTTTACACAAGTAGTTTTCTCCTTGTTGACTCATCCTCCATTCATTCTCCCTCCACACCCCCTGTAGCAAAATCAGAAAAACAAATTACTGTAAATTTTGGCACAGAAGGGTATTTGCATCATTTTCTTAGAAGTCACGTGCTTTGGATTTCCTCTTGTTTATGATATATTGAAATGTCTTCCAGATGTTTTTAATTATAAAAAGTTTTCAGGAAAGCAAAGTAATCCGTAATAAAATTTCCTCTACATTTTTTAAAATAGCCAATAAATTAGTGTACTGTAGCTTATCGAACTGCCACATAATTCTACATTTGACCCCGGTGCAGTAAGGTCTGGCATTTCCTTAAGACAGCTAGTTTGGTCAGAGGCAAAGCAGGCTTCCCTAGGCATAGTTTCAGTTCGTCTTCCAAGGGAGAGCGTTCCCTTCCTGGGGCCAAGCCAGCGGTGTGAGTGCTCATTGGTGCGAGTGGCTCTGACTTCCTGCACAAACACAACCACCTCTGCTGCACCAGCTTGGAAGAAGCAGATGTGCAACATGGGGTATGCCAAAGTTTGGATTCAGGACAGAGACAAAGAGAAAATGTTTTAGCTGCTTCTCTGTGTTGCTGATGCTGTACTCCATGAGATTTTCGTTTATACATTTTGGGCAGGTGCCCAGATTGCTGTGGTAAAATCTGGAAGAAAACCCAATAAAGATAAGATTTGTTCAATTTTCAAGGACATATATGTGGGTGGGGGGAAGGTTTTAATCGTAAAAGACATTTTCAAATGGTCAAAGAACTAGATGAGTGACAACAGCTCTGAATTCTTAACAGTCTTTCTAGGATCTACCCCTTGTATTCATTCATCTGTTTATTCATCCTAATGACACACCTGGTGAAGGTGCTTACTCTAAGCCTGTACTTGTATAATAAGGTAGGAAGAGTAATGGGAAATAGAAATAGCAAACAATTTCTGTGATTTTTCAAGCTGTGTGTGTGGTAGGTTTCTTTTCTCAGAAATAATCAAGATCTGAAAGAAAGTTATAGCTTCACAAACAATTGATGAAAGAGTTATTAGGCTGTTGGATCATGGGTTTAGTGGCCTGCACGTATCTTTAAATTTGTCCTGCCAAAAGATCTCTCTCTGAGAAACAGGAATTTCAGCCCATGTCCTGAAAGACAGCAATACAAAAGAGTAAGCATGTGCGTTTGGTTCTAGCCAGGTATGGGAATTCTGTGGCACTCTGAGGTGAATTTGAGGCATTAGGTCTAGGAATATGATGTAGAAACTGTAGAAGTGGGAAAGCATACAGCATCGTAATGGACTAGATCCTCTTGCCTTTCAGAATCAGTTGTCTTCCAGAGGTGGGAAGAGAAGGAATCAAGCAAAGAAAGAGGTTTGTATACTTGTGTATTTTTTTTCCCCCCGAGCGTCTAAACACAGCAGGACTTGTAATAAAAGCAAATTACTGTTAATGTAGCTATTCCAGATTCTCAGGTGGCATAAATGTTGTCTGAATGGTGAAAGTGAGGTCTATTGGCTTACACCTCATGAGGGTCTTGCCTTTTCTCACTAATTTTCCTTGAGTACTATTTCGTCACCCAGATTTGCAAAGAACAATAAATAACCATGCAAAACTCCACAGGCTTTTTTTTTTTTTTTGCATTAAAAGAGTAAAAGCAAACATTTCACCTCGCTATTGAATCTGTTTATATTTGTTGCAAAAGCAGCACAGCACAGAATTTGGATCCAGTTTTAGCAGAGGAGACAGAATGCTAAGAAACAGATGCTGAGACAAATGTCCCTTGTATGCCTCTTAAAAACAGTAACTGATGGTAGTCTTTCCATCAAACTAGAAAATGACAATGTGATAAACAAGCTGAATTTTTTTAAAGGCTTGTGGAAGTAAATTAAATGTGATTTAGAGCTTACCTGTGTAAGGATGGTGGAAGGACATGAGAAGGAAGGAGGCAACTACAGACCTCACTAAAGTGGCAATCATGGCTGAGAACTTTGACCAAATTCTGAAAGGAATGTAAAATGATAATGCCACCAGCCCCCAAAATTCACCCCTCAGAACTATCCCATGTTTTCAGATGCAGGAATCTATTGGTCTTCATTCTTAGAGTACTTTAAGAACTGTAGATCCATTTATTTCTTGCTAAGAGTCGGATGGCCGTGCCAATGACTTGTCATGTGTTCCTCTGCTGCCTGCACTCCATGAGTGCTGTTGTCCATACTCAGGCAAACCTGTCACTGAGACCAAGGGAAGTTTCGGCTTGCATTAGGCTGAAATGAAGGGCATCGCTTACATGAAAACATCTCATCTGCTGCAGTAGGTTTCTGTGATATTTGATTCATTCTTTTAAGTTAAGGCAGGAAAACCCCTTGCCCTTCTGATGCAGTGGCAGTGAAGACCCTTACAGACAGCAGTGAAGTGAGATGAACCATGTCTTTAGAAAACAACGTTATTAAATGTTTGACTGCATTTGTTTATTGTTTGCTGGATGCTAGTAGTACCTATAGTGCTAGAGTTACTGTGGAGTCATTATAAAGCTGAGTCTCTTCCCTCCTAAATATTTCCCACATGGAGAGTGAGGAGATTATATTGCTAAGGAGGATTTTCATGGGAGACAGAGCAACCTTGGTGGTCACAGTGATGTCTGGTCTTGCTGTTACCAGCACGGCAAGGTGGGGAGAATGGAGCTAGGTAAAACAACCAAAGCCAAGGATTCACACATTTCAAACAATCTGATATAATTCTTTACTAACCAACCTTCTGTAAATTAGTCAGCTGTTACCTAAACCTGTTCTACAATGAAAAGCTGGTGCTGCAGTGTCCAGCCTTTGTGTCTTCGAACCTGCAGAGACTAGCAGTGCTAATTTAAAAAAAGAAAAATTTTGCTTAGATTCCTTTTTATTCTGCTACTCTTTTCTTGCCCTAGAGCTTTATCTCACTCCCAGAGGGGTGCCCTGCTCCCAAAGGAGTTTCCTGTCTTTCTTGGTTTGAAAGACAGGCATCTGGCAAGGAAGGTGGGAACCTCGCTTGGAATAGAAGATGTGATCCTCTTCCCTCCAAATTATTATAACTCCGAAATTATGGGGCTTTCAGCCAAATATGTGGGAAAAGGAATAACAGTTCTTTACTAGTATGTGTATGTATAACAAGGCAAACAAACAACCGCAACGGCAGCAATGACAAACAAAAGCAGAAACCCAGTGACGGCGCTCTCGGCTGTCCGGCACTTTCCCCCTCGGGGCAGTGCCGCTCACGGCCGGCAGGGGCGCTGGCGGATCCCGGCCGGGCAGGGCGGCTGCGAGGGTTCCCCGCGCCTGCAGGGGGCGCTGTGGCGTGAGCTCAGTCGCGTCTCCCTCACGTGGATTATGGCGGGTACAGCCAGTGGAAGGAGTGGAAGAGGGGCTTCCTTTACAAATTCACTATGGGCAGCCAGTCCTGGTGCCCCACCGGACAGCAAAATGAGCTGTAGCAGGAACCTCGGAAGCAGCAAGGGTAGAAGACAGTAGGAGATGGAACCCCGCGGTGGTGGCGAATTCTTTCCACAGAGACTGCAGCCTGTCTCCCCTCCGATGCTGAGAGCGAGAGAGCTAGAAGCTGCGCCCAAACCCCTTGCCCCCAGCCTAAAATCTCATGGTAACTCTGCCCTTTCCAAGAGGAAGCCCCCCAGGTAAGAGAGTAGCCAGCTGCACCTTTCCCCCTTCTCCTCCTCCCAGGCACATCTTTGTTCTCTTAAGTATCGGTAGTTATTGTCTCTTAGCAACAAATGGGAGAAAATTCCCTAAGAGAAAGGGGAAAAAAAGGGAAAAATCCTAACCCCCAACACTGTCCCTGAAGGATGTCACTGGCAGAGCGGTCCCACTGAAGGGGCAGTGGTGGCACTGCTCTGCAAAGTGACGGTGAGTCATTCTCAGCTGTGATGTGTCAACATCAGTTTTTAAGCAGTGCCTGTCCTGTAGGCACAGTTTCACAGGCAGAGATGCGCAACCGTGCTCCAAATACGAGTGTACAAACTTGTCTCTCACAGTGGCTGTGCTGGCCACCCAAGGCCTTGCTCCCCAGGTGTTTCACAGAGAAACCTGAGGAACTTGTGAGCAAGAAGCTGAGCTACAGGTAAGAGAGAAGGTGTTGCTTTCTCTGGAGGAAGGATTTAAAATTCTTTCTGGTATTTTTGCTGGACTAAAGCTGTACAAGCCACATACTGAGGGCAGTGAGGAGAGCAGAAGCAATGCCAGTGTCCTGGTCTCCCAAGGTGTTGAGTGGACTAAACCATCTGAGAACTGGCTTTTATTTCCACATTTCGATTGCCCTTTACAGCTGCAGAAGGCAGCAGAGCAAAGGAGCAACGGGCCCAAGGCCTTCTAGCAGTGTTTGTGGGAGTGCATGTAGAGTCCTCAGTCTGCCTGTGGGAATAGGGCTGGGGAGGAACTTGTGGGATATTTGCTGTCTGGCTCATCCATCAGGGAACATTTGTTTGTTCATTAATTGATGTTATGAAGATTGTATGGACTACAGGTGCAGTTCCTCACTGCTCAGTCTTTGTTCAGAGTTTATAAGCCATGCCGTGATGGCAGTATAACAGCATACCCTGGCTCCTGCCCTTGGAGCTCGTGGTGTATGGCAGGGTGCTATGGGAGAGACTCTAAGAACAAGATACAGTACTGTGCCTTTGTAGACACAGTTTTCCACTGATTGGTTGGTTAGTTGGTTGGGTTTTTCCTTTATTTAAAAGTTTTTGAAGCATATAAGCAAGACTTTGATATTTCCATTGCACTGTACTAGAAAAGCAGTTGCATTAAGGGGCCTGTCCACACAAAATTACAAAATCGGATGCTGGCGTAGCTTTCTGTGTACATTAAATTTTGTTAAAGATGTACACATTTTGTTACAGAAAAAAGAAACAGAAGCATACAAGAGGCGGAAGGAGTCACCCAGGAGGACTTCAGAGGTACTGCATAAATGTACAAGGATGGAGTGAGAAAAGCTAAAGCCCTTGGGGAGTTGGATCTGGTAAAGGGTGGCAAGAAAGGCTCCTGCAGGTGCAGTGTCAGCACAAAGAAGGCAAAGGAAAATGTGGGCCTGCTGCTCAGGTGGGTATGGAGGATAAAGAGCCAGGCTCTTCTCAGAAGCACACAGGAAACAAACAAGTAACAAAAGGTACAAACTGAAATACAGAAAATTCCACTTAAATGTAAAAAAAAAATGTTTTTAATTGTAAGGGTGAATGAACAGTGAAAAAGATTGCCATGAAATGTGGAGTCTCTGTCCTTGGAGACATTCAAAACTGGACTAGACACAGCCGTGAGCAACCTGATCTTGTTGACCCTACTTTGAGCAGGGGTTTGAACTGAGCAGTCTTCAAAGGTGCCTTCCAGCCTCAATAATTTTGTGATTCTGTGAAATTCTATAATTCACAATTTTAACAAATAGCTGTACTAACACTTTGGACTAAATTAATTTCTCTGTAAATCAATTGAGTATTTGTTATCAAAACTCTGTCAACTTAATTTAACGTAGACCTAAGTGTTCCATAAACCTTTTATTGAATCAGAGGTCAACAGTAATGTGTGCAGCTTTTGATTCCAATGCAATCGACCTGTGGGGGTTTTTTTAACAAATAAATAGTCTTTTCTGAAAGTGAAACTGGCTGGAAGCAAAAGTGAAACTTGCTTTATTGCTTTTCATTGTTCAAACTGGGAGAAATAGCAAAAGTAAATGGAGGTCATAAGTAGTTCTAAGTAAATGGAATTAAAAATATTAATTTGTTTACCATAGCAACGCCACTTCCAGTAATATGGTGAAGAAACTAGAGTGTTTACTGTTACACTTATTACATTGGCGGAGCCCTTTTGATCTTTTGTTTGAGCTTTCTGTAGCTTTTCCTCTTTTCATCACAATTCCCTCACCCAACTCCAGTACTTCATGGTTGTAAATACATGTAAGATGCAAGTTGTTATAATTTTTGACTGTAAGAGGTAGACTAAGAGGCGAAGAAAGGGAGCAATTTATTCTGGAATGAATGCAGCCCTGTGCTGTCATTGGTTCTAGGAGGGATGCTCATTTGTGCCTGTGTGTGCTGAGAAGGGTGAAAGCTGAGTTAAAGCAGATCAGGCCTGCTTTATTTTACACACTCCTGTTGTCTGTTTTGCTGAAAATTCTGCCCGATCAAGAAGTCCATTTGTGTTGCTGGGTTGCTAACTTGCACACATTTCTTTTGCTGCTTACACCCATAAGAGCCATGTTCCTTGCCATCCTGCACACTGGTTGCAGCTGCTGGCCATTAACAGTGGTTGACTCCTAGGAACCAGCACCGGGTTTGCCACCCCTTGGCTTGGTTGGGCTCATTTTAGGTAGCACGTTCTGCAGTGTGGGTTAAATTAATGTATATTGCGCAGACTAGTGATACCACATGAGCTTAGAGAGATTCCTGCCCACCAGGCATCTCCCCAACTGGGTGTGGACAGCTGACAGCATTTTTAAATCACTACTAAACTGAAATAGAAGAGGTCTGTGACCCTCTACATTCCTTAAGCAGTATACAGGAGTATGTGTCTGTGTAGTTCCTTTGGTTGTAGGCTTTCTCTATGCTTGTTATATTTGATGTATAGATACTCCCTCATACACTTTTTCCATGGACTGCCTCCTCCTGCCCTTGGTAGTAATGCTGATATTTGGCAGAACCTTTTCTTGCCCCTCGTACTATGAGAGAACTCCCAGTACATAAACAGATTCTTTTTTAACTAATTTACTGTGCACAGTTTAATCTTATTTGTTTTGTCTTTCTTCAAGTTCCATCTTGAAATGATTCACTGTAGAAGATTTATTTAAATTTTTAAAGTTCTTTTTTAAAGAAACCTCTGGTTCAGCAGTGCAAGATGCTGTAGTCCAACAATACTAAGTCTTCTTTTCTTAATTGTTTTATGTTTCTCTTCCTAGTTTCCTTGTGGAATAGGTGAGAAAAGCAATTGCCTCCACTACTTAATGCCTCACAACTCAAAAAATCACTCCTTCCATGTAATTTTGAATCCCAGCCCTGCTGGTGGTTCTTAGATTTCAGATTCTGAATATGAGTTCAGCACTTTCAAATGAATCACTCATAACAGTGCTTCTGTCAAAGAGTCTTTTTTTTTTCCCTTGGAAGGTTTTCGTGATTTTACAGATGCAGACCCTGAGAAAAGAACACTCTTTTAGAAGTACCAAATACAGAGAAAAATATTAAAATTTTCAGGTTTTTCCCCTGTTTCTTTGGCTTCTTTTCTTCTTTTGTCATCTAGTGCAACAAAGATGTGTGGTATATGCTGCCTTTGCATGTAATTTGCCTATTGGCCTTGTTCTTACTTATTTGTGATTTCATCAAGATTTAAATTGAAACTACAGGGTTTTTTGTGAAGGTCTGTCTTCTGAGGAGCATTTTTTACCTTTTTAGATGAGCAGTTAGTGGGGTAAAGATTCTCCTTTTCATCTGTCTGTGGACAGTTCTCTTCAGAAACAAGTTAATGGGTAATGTCCCAGCTCTCACCAGGAAGTTTGGGTTTTAATAACCTGCCTGCTTATGAAAACATATTTTCAACTCTGAAGACAGAAACAGTGAAAGTGTTTAATGAACTATGATATGTTTTCAGCTTTGGTCAGTAGCACACAGCTCTGATCTTCATCCTTAGCTTCTTATCGATGCTAGCTGGATTGATGAAGAAGGGTATGGATTGATTAACTAGGGTATAAAGGCAATCACATAGTTTTCTTTTTCAAATTTATCCCCAAGGGTGTTTGTTGAGGGCCATGCTGCTTCCTTACACAGAGGCAAAAGCTGTAAGGTGGTGGTTCCTTTGTTGAACTCTGAAGAGCAGAGGTGCTTTTCTGGATAGACTGGGTTGCCATTTAATGCAGGTAGTTAAACATGAAACTACCAAGGGAGGCTTCTGAAAAATCTTCCCTATATGATGATTACAAATAAAACATGTCAAAATAAATATGGGAAGCATCATCATTTACTTCTAATATTTCACTGATAGTAGTATTCACATCTTAAAAAGATGAAAAATACAGACAATACTTTTGCAGTCAGATTTAGGGTATTTCCTTACTTGCATTGAGTTGACTAAGAGTGAGTATGATTTCACTGAAAATTCTTAACTTCAAATTGTTCATTTTGAAGCATATAGAACAGCTTCTCTTTTAGAATAGTAGTGCACACTGAAATAAATTTGAGATACTAAAAATACTACTGGAAAGAGTTCACTCTTTTAAGACATAAGTAATTGTTAGAACCCTTTTGATAATGTTTTCAGTAAAGTATTTAAATGAATCACAGAGTGGCAGATATCTCATGGTGAATGTAGAGATTTTATTTAGGTTTTTTTCAAACATGAAATTCCTGTGGAAAAAAAAGGGTCTGACAAAGAAACAGAGAAAATAAAAACCAACAGGAGCATAAAAAGAACATTTTGAAAAATCGTCAACCATCTTCATTCCCAAAAAATGAGTTCCTGAGCTGGAGAGATTTGATTCTCCTCATTTCTGGGAGAAGGAATGTGGAAAGGAGAGACAGGTCTGTAGTCTGTTCTGCCTTTCCAGATGCTTGTTGCCTCCCTACTCCAGTATGGTGACTGAGCTGTTCAGATGAGAACCCTTAACCTGTATTCCTCAAAAAGTGGACTGGACTGTCTTGATTGATTTAAATAATACTGTCACTGTAAGTAGGGTTTGTTTTCACTAAAACAGGTGGGGGCATAAGGAAGCAGCCCTAGTTAACAGATCTGATATGATCCCCAACAGTGAGGCAATGACAAGTTGCTGAGGATAGAAGCCTTTTCAGCCTGCAGAGCTGTGAGAGGAGGAGGATCTGTGTACGCCGTTTACTTGGTCCAGACTGAAAAGCAGATGATTGAGAAAGGACATGAGATGAGCCATATTAAACCCAAAAGCTCATCTAGCCCCATCCTTGTGTCATGTGTCATCAGAAGTTGAAGAATGTGCCTATTCCCCTCTGAAATACTGTTCTGAACACAGATNCAGAAGATGGTAATAGAATACATACTTTTGGGCACATCTTACATTGCAACCTAGGACAACTGTTCTACTCTTGCTAAGCCAGAAGAGAGGTTTTCCTCCTTGGTACACTTTCACAATTTTTTCCTCAAGAATCCAGTCACAGATTCTTGTTTAAACATTTGCATCCACCATGGCATCCTTCTTCGAGGTGTTCCACGGCTTGACTGTACATTACACTCAAACGTTTGAGTGTGGGAGTGTGGGACCCGTTCATGTTATTTGATGCTTCTGAGCTCTTGCATAGGAAGAAGCAGTGAATGGATCCCTTGTTACTGTTGCCATTCCACTTCCAATTTGATAGGTGTTTATCATATCCTCCCTGTGGCATGTCTTCCATACTGGACCGTGCCAGCACATTTGATTGTTTCCTCTCCAGCGGTCATTCTGCAGCTTTTATTATCCTTGTCACTCTTCTCCGTGCCTTTTGTACTTATATATCCATTTGAGAAGTGGGATCAGAACCAGGTATAAGGGCTCTGTGGGTTTATGCACTGATGCAATCAAGCTCTCTACTTTCACAGTGATTCCTAACATTTAATCTGCCATTTTCTTCTGTCAACTGTTCTTTGAGCTGAGGCTTTCATTATCTGTTATATAATCTGTATTACTTAACTGGCTATTTTGTTACCTACACTGTGCTATCCAGATCTTCCTCTTGGTGCAGTAATGCGCTTGGAGACCATCATTTTAAATGTAAAGTCGGAGTTGTTGATTCCATATGTTTCCCTTTACATTTGCTTACATTAAATTTCACTGATCAATTTGTCATCCAGCAATTCACCTCATAAAATCCTTTTGCCTTTCTTCATAAGCAGCCCATGTCTTTGCTACCTTTAGTCCAGTTAACTCCAGCCTCTGGATGAAGTATCTTAATCCCCAGCCTTACTTCTGTAGTCCCTTTAAAAGCAGACTTCCTAAAAGCTCCTGCTGGATGATGCTAACAGATGCTGAAAGTGTAAGTCCAAGGCAGCAGCGTAAAAAGAAGGTGTTGGAGTCAGGTTGCTGACGGTGGAAAGCTGACGTACTTATGTATAGCGCAGCTTTAGTAAGTGATAGAAGAAGTTAAAACAGAGCTCTTGAATGACTGTGCAGGGTGCTGAAGAATATTTTTCCCCCGTTAGGCCCCTCACCGTATGTACAGTATTATTACTGTAACTGTATTGTACTATATAAATGAATGATTTAGTGATTTATCCACTCTACCATGACTATGTGACCAATACCCATTAGTAGTTTATTCTCAAACCTTTACAATGGCAATATATGAAGCACTGTATTCCAGAGCATTACCTGCTCTTTAGGCAATAAGACCTAATTGGGTGTATGTTATCGGCCTCTGGAGCATGCCTTCATGTGTCCATCAAGCTCGAGTCTGGAGAGAGCAGTCTGGGTCTGCATACCCTGAAGAATGGGCATCCAGGGTGGCCATGAAGTCCCAAAATTGTTTTCCTGGGGTGAGAATGAAAATTCAGTTTGTTTTGCTTTACTCCAGCTGTTTCTAGGTAAAGGAAAATAATAAAGGGTTGGAAGAGACATTCAAGTGACAGTCATTTCTCATCCAGATTCTAACTAATGGTGCAGATATTCTGACTGGTGATACTGTGGTGTGTTCTTCTGCCATTGATACAGGTGGTGCTGTGAAAGTCTCTATTCCTTTTGATTTTGAGTCAGTTCCCTATCATACTGGCTTATCAGGCACATGAGTCATCTTGATCTTTTCTTTCTCCCACAGACGAACTGTGGGAGAGTAAGCAGTGGATGGAAGTGGTGTTTTTAAATGATCACCAGACTACCATTAAAGCTGCTGTTGCCTGTTACCTACCTGATGTTCCAGTGCCTTCCAGAGGCATAGTGGCATTGGACTGTACAGACAGGCTCTTCCACAAGAAGCTGCATCTTGGGGCTTAAGCTTCACTACGGATGATTTGAGGAATCTTGCCCTTCGGTGGTAAGAAGCAGGTACCTACAGTATGACTGAGAGAAAATCCATTCTGTTGGTTTGGCAATTCAACGGTGAGTTCACACTAGGGGAGGAAGAAGTAGATCCTGTTTACTATTCCCAGTTTATTCTTTTTAAAAGAAAATGAAAGATCACAACAATCCAGCTGCCAATGAAATAAAATGTAAGTAGTAATTTGTCTGACAGAGTTCTAGGTCTGTTCCCCCAGACATTTTATTTTGTCAGTGATTTAGCCCTGACAAACTTTTATTTCCCATGCAGCTTTTCCAAGGGCTGGACTTTATTTCCTCATTTAGCCTCTTTTTTCTTAAAAGAGATATTAGAAACATAAATGCATTTGATACATTGTTTGTAACAAACTGGGAAAGGTCCAAAATGTCCAACTGCCATGAAAAGTTTGTTGGAAGGGCAATTAGCCCCAATGCCCCGTGTATAATCCCAAGGGAAGTGGGAAAAGTTTGGAGCACAGTGACTAGCCAGAGAAAGACACAGGGGTGGTCTGGGCAGTGTAACAGGGCATCCTTCACAGGACTTGCAGCTTAAGTCACTCTTCTGCTTGAATTCTTTGTTCAAAATTTCATAATGCAATGAGATAGAATCGTGCCCTATATATCATAGAGTCCCTGACTCTGCTTCCCAATTGAGGAAGAAAAATCCTGTCAGAGGGAGAACCTCCATCCCTGTCCTGTGTTAGAGGGAACAATTTTCTAAAGTTCTCCAAAAAACTCTACTTAAGCCGTTGCTTGGTTTATGGTTTCAGCATATATATGGAAGCCCAAATGCTCCTACACAGATTCTGTGCAGATGCATATCCTGAAATTCTCATGAGCCCCTGAGGGCTGGACAAATCCTGTCTTAGATCAGAGGAATTCTTAATGTTCTTTTTTGATTTTTTTCCCTTTTCTTTGCCTCTGGAAGAATGGAATAATTATCACTGCTGTGATGACTTCACACTTCCACAGCCAGTGATGCAACATTGTAAACTTGGCTTTCAGAGCAATTGTTTTGTTCCTCTGAATTTTGTTTATTACTGACACATGGATATGAAAGGGTATCATTTCGTAGCTAGATCTAATCAGTACTTTGTATACAAAATGCAACAAAACCAGATATCAATAGCAGTCCATCTTAGTGTGTCTGCAGTCCAGATCATTGTGTAGTGTAAGTTCCCTTTATTTCTCCTGGAGCCCAGCTGGTCTTGCTTAATTTCACACTATTTTATATTCTGTTTATTACTGAGGCCAACAAGTATTTTATTTTAGCTGTTTGTACATGTTAAACAAACATGGGATCCGGGTGGAATGTCTCTGGCAGAAACATGCTAATTCCTCATGCCCTCAGAGTCCATTCCACACTTGAAGGAGTGGACTCAGCCAATTAAATTAGGCACCCAAACAGGAAAACCACAGACACACGATTACACTTCCAGCCAAAGCTAAATGGTGCAGAATGAAAGTCATGTTGTTGTTTGGCTTTTTCACAGTGAGGCCTGTGTGAACAGAGACAGCTGGCAGTGTCTCTGTCAGAGCCTGCCTGTGGGACACAGGAGAAAGGGAATTCCTGCTTCATGGAGCTGGCAGAATTGGTTTAGCTCTCCTTCATGAAAAGATCATCATAGGTATGCAGCAGCAAAACAACACCACATTTCAGGTTCCAGATTTCAGTGTCCTAGGTGTCCAGAGGCTGGAAAAGTTCTAAAGGATTTTAGGCTTCATTTTTCCCCAGACTTCTGCCCTGGTTGAGGTCACCAGGCCCTGAGCACTATTCAAAACATTCATAAATCGCACAGAGCTGCTGATGAGATGGACTGTCAGGAGAAATGGTGAGTCCTTGCCCTGCTATGCTGGATGTCTGATGGCCTGGAGGTTAGGAAACATGCACAGGAGATACTTATTTGGGCATTTGTAGAAACATTTCAAATCCAGTCTTGTTAGATTTAAAAAGAAAGGGCACTGCTATAAAACTCCATTTAAAATAAAAGAGAAGGCCTGCTGTTTTCATTGAAATACTGTGGTGCAGACAGTTCTGTGGTGTAGCTCCAGGATAGCTGGAGATACCTTTTTTTTCGTCTATTCAGATGCCTGAGCATCTTTCATTCAGGGAAGTAGAGATTTAGATCCAACCTGTGTTCATGCGTCTTCCTGGCTATGACTCCTTCTGAGAGCCCCTTGCCAAGCTGTTACTGCCAGTGCTTCCTCATTCTTTGGCTGGGAAATGTAGGCATTAGCACAACTTTTGCTGTCTACCACTTCAGTGGCTGGATGTCCAAAAGTCAGATGTACCAATGCACAGCTTCTAGTATTTCACTTACATTCTTAGCTACTAGGATGGTATGTACCTTAGGAATCCTTAAGGGCAGTAGAAATCTGAATATAGGCTGTTAGGCCAGTACTTTAGGGAGTGACAGTGAATGATCATTTTGACTGTGGTCTGTCATGATGAAACACAGATGTGCTACTTTATTGCTTGTTAATAGAGACTGAGCTATATATTGTGTTCTTATGCTGCCATTGCCAGACTATAGCTGGAGAGTGCTTGGGACTATGAACTAGTGCTCAGTAAACTGATGGGTTTCAGACTTTGCCTTCTATGGAGTATATTAGACTGTGAGCTGTGGTGACTTTTTTTTTTTTAATTCTGAGGAAAACAGTTTGGTCCTTGGCTACCTTAACACAGCTTCACTCCACGGGAAGCTGCTGTGGTTTAGGTTGGCTGCAGTAACCAAGCTAGCAGTACCCTTATTTAACTGGGAAAGAGCTGGTTACTCTCTTCTAAAATTCTTCAGATCTCAAAATTGTTTTCCAACCTTTTGATCCAGAAGAGACCAGGCTTCTTGCTTTAGCCCATGCATCTAATAGTGGCTATTTTAATTTCAAAAAAACTGAGCCAAGTTGCATGCAAACATTTTTTGCATGACAGATCTTATAGCTGGAGAGTGCTTGGGACTATGAACTAGTGCTCAGTAAACTGATGGGTTTCAGACTTTGCCTTCTATGGAGTATATTAGACTGTGAGCTGTGGTGACTTTTTTTTTTTTAATTCTGAGGAAAANGTTTGATGGTATTGTAGATATGGATTACTAGTTTAGTATTGTTCCCTCAGTAAAAGTTGCTTGAGCATTGTATTTGTAGAGTAAAGTAACTCAAGAGTGATTAAGTGTGTGCAACTCCTGTTTTCTCTGTGAACTGAAATTTTGTTCGTCTTTTCTCATGCTGGTGGGTGGAAAAGGCCAAGGGGTGGTTGTTTGCCTAATGAGGGCAGGATACAGCTGGGAGGAAGCCTGAAACTCCGTCACAGAGTCTGCAAACAATCTAGTCACATCAAATGGATGCCCACCGTTTGCCAAAAATCAGTGAAATAGGGAGATAATGAGGTTAATGAAATAAAGAAAAAGAGAACACCGTTGTTCTTTAGTGCTGTGACCTTTTGTGAGATGTGTCATTTCTATGGGTGTTTGTGTGAGTGTTGGCCCATGCTGATTTTACAGTACTTAGTTGTGGGATGGCTGCTTACCAAAGCTGCGGAAGCACCCTGTGGCTGGCCTCACTCTAGGCTCGATAAGCTCTTGCAGTAATGCTGTAGTTAATGGTTTCTGGAAAAGCTGCTATCTATCTGCATTTGAACGAACACATTTTGGGCTAAATATTGAGAAATCACAGGTATGTTATGCAAATCCTGGGCGTGCCAGTCAAGCCTGTAAAAAAAAGCTCATTACGATTAATCTCTAGTACGGTGACTAATGCAAAGGGAATGAGGTACTTTCCTCCCTGAGTCAGCAGAGATTTGACATAGCTTTCAAAGGGGCTTCACTGGAATGCAGTCGCTTGCTTTGTGCAGTAGGTATGCTAGTTCATTTCATTTGGAACTGCTTGCTTTAGACCAGAGAATACTATACTAAATTAAGAGAGACACATAGCCAGATACTCCACAAATAGATTTAAACCAAAATAACTCACTCAGTTTGAAGAAGTGAAGTACATAATTACCCAATGTACATTAAAAGCACTAAAGACAGCAGCATATGAAAGCTGTCTTACCTCCTGCTCTGCTCTTTGAGCTTTGCCAGATTTTTATGTTTGAGGAGTTATATTTACAAGTGAAGTTTTCGTTACATCCTGTATCTGTTTAGTTTTCACAGTGACTTCCACATGTAATACCAGGAAAATTAGTTGGAGCTCAAGATTACAAAATGTGGTATTTTAGGAAGGAGTAGCTAAAGAAGACTCATCAGCAGTTCTCCAAAGCCTTTCTTAGGTGGAATCTTACTGGTAACATTTGTGTAAGACAATGGGATTTTTTCCTTGCAAGTGCTGTAGTCAGCTAATAGCAATCAAATTCTTTTGAGTGGTGTTTAATTGTTAGCCCCATAAAAAGAAAAATAAATTGCTCATTTTATCAATAGGGCTATACAGACCCAAATACCAACACAAAGAAAATTTCAGTATGATTTAAAATGTTTGCTCATGGTTCATTTCCAAGCAACACATTGCTAGTTGTAGTTTCAGATTGAGAACTTTGTATTTTGCCTCTGCATTTTCTTAATTTTTGTCTGTAATACATGTTTCATTCTGGTTAACTTATCAGGCACGGTGAGGATATTTGGAGATCCTTTCTAAAACTCCTAATCATTTTTCAAAGAAAGTTAACGGAAAGGGTAGATTTTCCTGATAATCCTTTCAAAATTAAAATGTAACACAAAAACACTATGTCTAAGTGACATTACGGGTCTCACTTAAACCGACTAAAGCTGGGAAATTCAAAGTGAATAACTAACACTCTGTTGTAAACTGCCCTCATGTATTGCAGCTGACAGTGCGGAAGCAGAGGTTCAGAGAGCAGTTCAGATAATAATCTTAGGAGTCTGGATATTGCCTGACCGCCAGTAGTTGGGCGAGCAGGATAGATGTCTTTAAAGATCATTCTTTCTCATGAAAGATACAGCATTTCCTTTTCATGGTCATACTGAACATGATTTTTCTCTGGCCAGTTTATGCTTCATTCCCTGGTTAACAACAAAGACTGAGCAGCACATAAGCAGTTTCCAACAAATAGAGATCTGAAATTTTGATCTGAAATTTTAATCTGAAGCCTGAAGGATCCTAATCCCAGTCTTGTTTTCTCTGCAATCTCCATTTAAAAGAGACCCCGACTAGCCAGAAGTATCAGAAGAACCTGGGTTCCCCCCTGTTTTCATTTGAGGTCCAGTTTGACCTTTTTTCCACTGCAAACAGTTCAGTATGCTGTGTTTACACACTCCATTAGCTTTGG
>VYZQ01035124.1:0-11890 GCA_013400655.1 Mystacornis crossleyi | reverse complement strand
GAGAAGCCAGTGAGGAAAAGAAAGCAAAGAAACATGGAATTTTCCAGGTCCTCAGTATCCGAAATGCCCTTGATCCCAATCTGGATTCTGGAGAGGGGAAACAGGACAGCGGAGACCCCAATCCATGGAAAAGGGATATATGGGATGCTGCTACCACCAAAAGGCACCACAGTGGTGGGGCCTTATCCCAGCAGCTCCCCAGCTTCCAGAAGAGTCTCCATTCCCAATCCTAATGAGAAGTGAGCAGCAGGCCACTGATCTGAATTCCCACCGCGAATTTGGGATTCTATTTTTAGGGAGCGTGACCCAAATCCACGGTGATGTCACTGCTGGGATGTTAGTCAGCCTTCGGGACTGTTTTTGGTAATTATATCCTAATGGAGGCAGGGATTTTGATTATTATGGAATGACATTGCAAACTTCCATTTAGATTTTCCACGGGAAAAATGTCCTAAATTTCATGGAATCCTGGTTTGGGTTGGAAGGGACCTTAAGGATCATCCAATTCCAAGGACAGGGACATTTTCCATTAGCCCAGGTTGCTCCAAGCCCCATCTAACCTGGTCTTGGACACTTCCAGGGATGTGGCATCCATAAATTCTCTGGGAAACAAATCCAATTTCGAGTTAATAAAACCATTTGGGCTTAATTTTGGAATTTCACACGTAAATAGCCAAATGGAGAAAGGATTTAGGGAAAGGGAATGGAAATACTCTGCATTGTTTTGCATCCCAAAGGCACAAAACTGCTCTGGGATATTTGAGATTTGGGGGGAAAACCCTCAGAAGGGTCTATTTAGGAGGGAAAAATGTTGGAAATGCCCATTACTGGAGGTTCTACCAACCTGGGATCGTGGCTGAGCTTCCAGGACTTTCCAGCAGCTCCTTCTTGTCCTGCTGGTTGGCTCAACACCAGGAAACAAAGCTCCGTAACATCCCATTTTCACTAATTTTATCCTGGGACCTCAGCAATTAAATCTGGATTCACCCCCTTGGCTCAGGATTATTTTTAAACTTAACTTTGTTATAAAATCAGCGGATTTTATTGCAAAAATAGCCATTGGATTCTTCTTGGAGTTATAATTCCTTCTTTTTTTTTGGCATCCTAATCCCTAAACTTTAGTTCCAGCTCTATTTTTTGATCCAGAACAGCTCAGAGCCCTGATAAATATTTTTCAGTTGTGACACCGGAGCTGCGGAGTGATAAAAAACCTCATGTAAACAGCAAGACTTGGAATTTTAGGATAGCTGATGGACACCCCTGGGGATGGGTGGGACGGAATCAGCAGGAAAACACCCCAAATCAAACAAATCCTGGGAAAGCTCCCACGTAGCCAAGTCCTCGTTTCCAAATTAAATGCGTAAGTGAGACACTGTATTTGTTTGGGTATTAAACTTGACTCCTGGACATTAAAAATGCATTTAAAATTCCATTATCTCCCTTAGTTTTCCCTCGGGAATCAACAGCACATTATTGTCTGCAGATTAATATTGATAATCATTCCAGAGAAAGTGAATATTTCTCTCCTGGCAGCAATCCCAAAGAAATCCCACAAAGGACAAATAAAAGCTCTGTCTGGAACAAAGGGAATAAACTGATAATGTTTCATGGAAGTCGCCAGCGGAGGAATACGTTCGTACAAAGATCAAAAGCAAAGCAGTTTCTGCAAGGATCTATTCCTGGATTTTCACTGAATCCTGGAATTCCGGAATGGTTTGGGTTGGAAGGGACCTAAAAGCCCATCCAGTCCCACGAGCAGGGCCACCTTCCACTAGAGCCCAGGCTGCTCCAAGATCCACCCTCCAAAGTGTTCCTGCCCGTGGCAGGGTTTGGAATGGGATCTTTAAGGTCCCTGCCCCTCCAAACCATCCCAGGATTCCATGATTCTGCTTCCTAAAGCAGAGGGGAAAGGTTTGGCGTTCCGGCAGGGTGCCATGAGGGAAGCAGGAGCTTCCAACTCAAGGCTCCCAGGGATTTCCAAGTTCCATATCCCATCTTGAGCAACACCTCACTCCCCTCCAGCAGCGCTCCCAGCGACCGCTCCGTCCCTTCCAACCTTCGCTCTGGATTTTCCTTTCCCAACCTGGCGCTGCAGCTTTGGAAGCTGCCAAATTCCTGATCATCTTAAAAACTCGGCACGTCGCTCCTTTGCCAGACAGGGGCAAAGGTCAGCTCTGGAATAAAGGGATTTAGGCAGCCCAGAGCTGCTCACGGACACGGAGCATCCATCTAATTTCACGGATCCGAGTCCTGCCCGTATCCTATGAGGACATTCCCAACACAGCAGAATTTTAAGGGCATTCTCAGGCTTGGATTGAAAATTCCTTAAAGGCTGTTGGAAGAAACAGTCGTTTGAGTGGCTCCAGGAATTCCATCGTGGGTCTCCACGATGCCTTTCCGAGTTTGGAATTCTCTAATTGGATGGAGTTTTTAATTACACGCCCAGCGATCTTTACTGTTCCCAGTGATTTTAACAATTCCCACTAATTATTTAACACCTCAAAGCCCTTTCTGTAACTCCTTTCTCAAGTTAATTAAGACCATTTGGGGGTTTATAATTAAAAAGTGAAACACTTAGAAAAATCCAAGGGGTTTGGGTTGGTTTTGGATCGTTTTCCCTTTGTTCTCCCCACCTTGTGTCCCAGCCACGTTCCGTGGTGCCCCTCAACCGGCAGGCGCTCCGCATCCCCCGTCAGATCCGTCAGGGCATCCTGGAAGAAAAGCAGTCACCTTGCTTCAGGCGAGTCGAATCCGGGTCAGGATTCCAAACCAGGAAGGGCTCCAACGCTCTGCGATGTCCACCGGAGGAGGCCACCTCATATCCCACTTACTTTTGGGGACAGAGTTCCCCGGATGCTGATGACCACCTTCTTCTTGTCGTGGTCCACGGCCACGTAGAAAGGGGTTTCATAAACCTGGGGAAAAAAAAGAAAAAAATCAGGAGAGACATTCCTGTTGGAGGCAGAGAAAGCAACAGGATTTGTGTCCCAACGACAGAATTTCTTGATGGACATGGAGAGAAAAAGGCTTCGTTTCCCTTCTTTGCCCCGCTGCAGCCGGAAGCGGGTAAATCCCGTTGGGAAGGGGGGTCTGGGGTTGTCCTTACGGCATCGTGGCAGGACGTGTAGACGATGTCCACGGAGGTCATGTTCTCGTCCAGGAAGTGGCGCCGGATGGCGATGGCGTTGCAGCCACAGCAATTGTCCTCCTCGATGGTGACGCCGGGAGCGTAGCGCGGACGCGACGGGCACAGGCAGCAGCACCTGCGGGAGGGAGGCGCGGTTTTGAGGGGAAAAGGCTGGATTTAGAGCGGCGTTCCTAGGGAGGAAAGGGAAAGGCGGCCGCTCCGAGCCTCATCCCGACGGCAGCGAGTGCGAAGTGAAGGACAAAACCGGAGAACAGCTTCAAAACCTGGGATCGGGTGCAGTTTTCCTTGCGAGCACCAGAGAGAGCTACAGCGCAGCCAGTCCCCAAGGAATCCAAGCGTGGCGGGGTGGGATGGCTCCTCAAAGGATACCACGCTTGGAAGCGCAGTTTTCCAGCGCTTCAACACGAGAAAGCCAACCCGGAGCGAGCTCCAGGTTTATTTATAGGAAAAAAACAGGTTCAGAATCATCCCGAAACAAAAAAAATACGCACAGATGGATTTTCCTCCTTTCTCTCTCACAAACAGAAGTATTCCCAAGGAATCACATTCCTCCCAATAGCCCAGGAAGTGCCAAAAGCTTGCCCCCAGATTGAACCCGGTGACAGAATTCTGGCAGCTAGAAACAAACCCTTGCACCAGGGCAAAAATCCTGAGGTGGAAAAATCCAATTAACCCGAGGGAGAACAGCCCAAGCCAGGCAAATCTTGGACATCTTTTAATCAGGACCCAAATGTCAACTCCCTGATTTCTGAGCTCCAAGAAGCATTTTTGGGATTTGGTGTTGTGCCAGGTGAGTTGTCTCCGCTGGCCGTTCCACGCTCCAGAGAGGATGGAGCAGAGGACAGGCTGGTTTATTTACGAGCAACTGGAAGGGATTCAGGAAGCCTTTGGAACGTGAGGCCCGGAGAGACGGAAGGAAAAAAACACGAGGAGAAAAAGGCAGAAAAGAAATCGAGGAGGGAGGAAGCACCAAGGGGATGAAATAAAACGTGGGGAAAAACAAAGGGTATTGCTAAACGTGGGGAAAACAGGAGGGGAAAAAGGGATGAGGGTGGCCACTCACGAGCAGGATCTGGCCAGGCGGCAGAGTCCACACGTGGGCTTCCTCATGAGGTAAATGGGCCATCCATAGGCAGCCAGGGCGAAGAGCATGTAGTAACACACCTCCCGGTACCGCTGCATCTCTTGCTGGAAGACACGGGACTCCCTGAGCCTGGAATCCCTTGGAATTTCCTCCCCGCAATTCCCTTTTCCCGCAGTCAGACGCGTGCCGAGCGCCAGCCCCCTCTCCCAGCTGCGTTGCGGTGTCTGAGGAGAGCGAGGTGGGGATGCCAGGCAAGAGCCACCCCCTCCCAGAGATTTCTCTGCCTGATTTCCTGAGGAATTCTCTCTGGGTATCCCGCCACGCTGCCAAGGAAGCTGTTTCCCGCAGATTTGGAAAGGAGCTCCCTAAATATCCCCCTTTCCAGCAGGCCGGAGGATGCCTGGAGAAGGCCACAAAGCCAATTTAGGGCCGTGTGCCGCAGCTGCATCCTAGAAAACCTCGGTTATCCCGGAGAGCTGGCTCAGGGGTTGGAGTTAAACACGGCAGGACAATCAGAGGGGAAAATCAGAGAAACATCAGGGAGAAATCAGAGGGAAATCGGAGAAAGAGCTGAGGGGGAAAATGGCGGGGGGGAAAATGAGGGGAAGGAAATTTGGCGGGAAAATGAGGCGGGAAAATTGGGCGGGAAAATCTACACTGGGGATAAATCTAAATCAGGGACAAATCTAAATCAGGGACAATCTAAATCAGGGACAAATCTTAATCAGGGACAAATCTTAATCAGGGACAAATCTTAATCAGGGACAAATCTTAATCAGGGACAAATCTTAATCAGGGACAAATCTTAATCAGGGACAAATCTTAATCAGGGACAAATCTTAATCAGGGACAAATCAGACAAATCTAAATCAGAGATAAATCAAAATCAGGAATAAATCAGGGATAACAGTGCTGACTCTCTTGCAGCAATATCACCTCATCAAGCCTCCAGAGATCAAGTTTTATTCCATTCTCGTGGAATTTCTTGGATTATTTCAAAGAGGGGCAGAAAGGAATTAAGAGAAGCCAGTGAGGAAAAGAAACCAGGGAACACAGGTGAGTTTGGAGAATCCCACACCCCAGGGACTTACCGTGTTCTTCAGATCCAGGTATTTGGTGTTCCTGGTCACTGGCATTCCAGACAGGAAAGCTAAAATGTCATTGTTTGCCTGGAAGTCACAAATACACAGAAAAATTCCTCTTCGTGAGACAGCAAGACAAAAATCTACTCCCAAATACCCCAATCAGGCCCCATAAATAGTTCCAGTGGTTTTATTCCTGCCTGATTTGAATCCCAACTCAAGGGGGAAAAAAACATCAAAATAAATCAATTTCCTACTGGGCTGACAATCTGCAAACCTCAATAGCAGCTTGGAAAACTGGGAATTTTTCCTTCTGTAGCCTGAATCCCAAATCAAAGGAAAAACCCCAATGAAATTAATCAATTTCCTACTGGCTTGACAATCTGCAAACCTCAATAGCGGCTTGGAAATTTGGGAATTCTTCCTCCTGCACATTGCTGGAGTCTTCTCCACATCACTGTACAGCGGGAACAATCCTCCCATTCATTTGGGAAAGGGCCTCGGAGGCCCCTTTTGGGATCAAGCGCTCCCCCTGCATCACCTGCCTGGAGAAGATCGTTCCACATTCCAGACTCGACCCAGCACTAGCCGAGCCCTTTGGGAGGGAAAAAACCCCAGGGGGAAAAACTCGGGAAAAGCTCCCGAAGCCGCCATTGTTGTCCTTTCCCAGCTCAGCGAGCGAGAGCAGCCCGGCAACGAGGCGGGCAGAGCCGGGCGCTGCTCCCGGGGAATCCCGGAGAAGCCGAGATTCCCAGGTTCTCCCACCTCGTCCAGCACGGCGCTGCGCTTGGCCCGCTGCCGCTGCCGCAGGAGAACCAGCCCCGCGATGATGTCCGAGGGGACGATGTCCAGGTCTCGGAAGAATTCCGCAAAAAGGTAGGCGATCTCCGAGTAGGCGTCCTGCAAAATGCAGGGAGAGAGGAGCTGGAGGAGGAGGAGGAGGAGGAATTTGGGCGTGGGGAGCCTCAGAACAGGACACGCAGTGAGAACGGGAGGCCTTTCTGGAGCTCTGCCTCCGAAGCAGCCACGAGATTCCTGCAGGGAATGCCAGAGCTGGACTAATCACATGATTATTGTCTCTTGTTTATTTTCCACGGTCCCACGCGGGGGCTGGATTTGTGCTGTGCGTGGGCACAGAGAACACCTCGACATCCAAACAGCTCGGGCAGGACACGGGGAGGGAAAGGGAATGNGACAGGAGCGGAAGTGACCTGAGAGGGTCGGGCAAAGGCTCTGGAGCAGAAGGACAAAGCTATTTTGAGGAGACGTGTCCTTTTCTTCCACCTCTTTGCTCTGTATTACAGGGAAAAATCCCACAAGACCTTACAGGAGAGTATTTTGGGAGGCTGGAGAGGGGCTGGAATGTGGGTCAGTGCTGACCTGTCACTACTCCAGCCTAAGGACCAGGGAAATCCAGAGGCTGGAGCAACAAAATGTGGAGTTGTACCCACCAATGCTCCGTATTTGACTCCTGCCATCCAAAACTTTTCCTACAAGGAGGATCACAGCCTTTTTATCCCGCATTTTCATAGTATCCTTTATCCAGCATCAAACCCCACAAGACTGGAGTGCTGTGAGAACCCCGAGCACTCCAGGACAGGATTTCTCCTCTCCCTTCTTTGACCATCCAGACAGTAAATCCCTTCTCTTCCCTGCAGGAATGACCTACATCCTTTCATCCCTGCCAAACTCCCGGAGTGCGGGATGACTTTCTGTCATTTTTCACTTGCCTACAAAAGCCACTTAAATCCCCATTAAGAACTGGGGCTCCAGGTGCCAGCTCTCCGTGCCAGCAGTGCCTTTGGAAAGCCAGCGGCATTCCAGCCGCAGTACCCTTGAAATCCTGACCTCATCAATCCCGGCGCGGCTCCTGTGAGCTCACCACAAATGCCAAGAGCCTCCAAAGGAAACGGGACAAACACCCCTTAATCCAAAGTGGCAGCTACAGCCCTGGATGCTCCGAGGAGAAAAGGCCCCGACGGAAGTTCACTGCGGATTTTCCGCTCCGAAGGAACGGCTTTTGGTGGGAACACCTGACATTATTCCTGTTGGTCCACCTGGAGTGCTCTGCGACAAACCCTGAAGGCTCTGAGGCTTCAGACTTCACCCCAGATCCCTTCCCCAAAGCCACGTCCATCCCACAAAGCTCTTTTCCAGCCCAGAGGACAATGATCCTATGCTGCTGCCTTTTTTTTTTTTTTTTTTCCATGGAGCCTGGGACAGGCAGCAATGGATTCATTTCTGATCCATTACGTGCTCATTCATTCCACACGCTGCCATGCCAGGACACGACGTCAGGGCTCATTCCTGCAGAGAAAAGAGGCTGGAAATGGCTCAAAAACTGGATGTGAAGTGGAAATTTGACAGCAGGAGGAACGCGAGGCGCCTGGAATCCACTTTTATTCCAAACTTTAAAAAAAAAAAAAAAAAAGGAGAAACAGCCACTGCGGAATGGAAAGTTTGTTAAAAAGAACTCGAAATACTTGGAATACTTTGCAATCCTGAATAAAATGGGAGCTATTCAGGTGCCTGTCAGAAATCTCCCGGGATGCAACATCCGGGCCGTGCCCTCAGGACAGGAGTCTCCAGCTCCTGGGTGAGGTGACCTGGATGTGCTCTCAGGGAGAAGGGAAGCGCCTCTGCTCCCGAGCACCATGGAAAAGCTGCTGTGGGAGCTGCCAGGGCACAGAGCTCCTTAGGTTTCAGTTTTCCAGGTGGATTTCCAGATGGATTTCCAGCTACATTTCCTCAGCAGATAAGCCGGGAGCTGGCAGGCCTGGGCTCGAACTTGCCAACAGGACAGCCAGGACATTCCCGGGGCACATGGTGGCATTTCAGCCAGGGAAAGGGATCCTGGGAGGGGCAGCATTCCGGGATTTCTGCACAAGGGCTGTGACAATTCCCGCAGCTGCACCCGTGGATAATTCCACAGCGCTCCCTAAGAGAGGCCGTCAATCCAATTCATCACCTGACTCTCCTTTATTTTTTCCACTTTCCCTTTGGAGCTTTCCATCCCAGGCTCATTTCTCTTCCTCTCCACGTTCACATCCCGTCCAATGTGCTCCTTCTCCCGCTGCATCCTTTTGGAGCACGAACTCTGGGCTATATTTAGTGAGGACACGGCGGCTGTGGTCGGTCCCTTGGTGTTTTCCCTGTCATTTTCCGTGCCCTTCTAACTGGAGTTAAACGTCTGGGCGGATTTTTTGGCCGCTGCTGGTTCTGTTGGAATGTCCTTGATAAATCCCAGCTTTTTCCCTCAGAGGTTGTAACTAATTCAGAGTCCAGTGTCTGCCAGTGCACAAATCTCCCGATTTTTACGACTTCCTCCTACCTTTGGGAACAATTCCCTGGTTCTGCTGGCTCCTTCAGGAGTCCTCAAATCCTCAGAATTCCAATTAGTTAAATCAAAAGCAAAGTTTTCCAGCGCCAAAGTTTGACCTGCCTCTCCAGCAGGTCCTCAGGAATGCTGGTGAATCCCACCCTCAGGCAGCACAAACCCGTTCCCAGGGATTCTAAGGAGAATGGAATGATAACTTCTGGGGAAGGAATTTCAAGGCCTTTACCCTTCCCTGCTAGAGAACGGCAAGGGAAAATCCCAACGGCAGCACGTGAAAATTCCCAAGGAACTTCACGCAGATCTATGGATTAAACAGCAGTTCTTGACTGTCAGGAAATCCAGAAGGGATTCCCGGAAAAACTTCCAGGTTTTTGTTTTCCCATCTCCAAATTCTCCTCCTTAAGGGTGTGAGATGGATGGAAACAAGAGGAGAAAGTGCTCCGGAAGTGGCTGATTAAGGGAAACAGGAGCTGCCCAGGAAGTGCTGCCAAATGTGATCCCAACCTGAGGGAAAACAGGGATTTCTCCCACGGATGCTTCGATTCCCAACGGGAGATTCTGGTACCCACCGACTGCGAGTCCTTTGTCCGTGTGCAGCAAAGGAACACTTTGAGCCTGCGTGTCCAGCTGCTGGCTTGTCCCTCTTCCAGGCGGTGTCTGGGAATAAAGGGGAGAGCAGGAATGTGAGGAGAGGCAGAACACGGCGTAGGATCCAACCTGGAGTGGCACAGCCTGTGCTGTCCCTGGAAAAACGGGATAAGGCCCCCCCCAGTCCTCCTTTTCTCCAGGCTGAGCCCGCCCAGCTCCCTGAGCCGCTCCTGGTGCTCCAGCTCCTTCCCCAGCTCCTTTCCCTTCCCTGGATACGCTCCAGAGAAGGGAGAATCCACAGGATCAAGCTCTGTCTTTGGATACCTGCTATCCAGCCTGAACGGGATGCACGGAATGAAGCTCCCGCTGCAAGTTGGCAGCTGCTCCACGTGCCAGGATGTGCGGCCACTCAGGAGGAAAAGATCTACCTCGGGATGAGGGAGTGGGAATGGCACAAGAGACCCTGAGCGTGCAATTTCTCCCAATCACGGAACCATGGAATGCTTTGGGTTGGAAGGGCCTTTTAGGATCATTGTGTTCCAGCCCCTGCCATGGAAGTAGGGACTCCTGATTCCGGGCCAGAGTGCCAAGCTCCCTTGAGAAGTCCACAGCTCCTCTTTTTATTTTTAGGGAAACGCAGCTTTAATCCAGGTCAGAGCACTCCAAAATAAACCACCACTCCATTTTCTGACAGGGCATCCCATCAGGATAAGCCCAAGCCCAGAAAGTGGGTTACACCTGGAAGGAAAAGATGCTGGCAAAGGAATTTTTGCTTGGAATGGAAGGAGCAGATCCCGCAGGGATCCGCCAGCTCGTGCCTGAGTATCTGAGAACAGCTCTCCGCAACCTTTCGGAAGATCCCAAAAGAGGAATTGGAGCATGAGTGGCAGCAGGGCTGCGCTCCCCCAGATCCCAAAATACTCCAGAATTTCCCTGGAGGGGTTCAACAACCAACTGTACTCCCAGCTATTTTCCCTCCGCCCTTTCCCAAATTCTTCCTTCCTAAGGCCAAACTTCCACACGTTCAGCAGGAGCTCCAAAGCTCCTTGGAAAAGCCTCGGCACAACAAGCCAAGCCTTTTATTGGGCTGTTTCTTTTTTCCCAGCCCACGGAACCATGGACGCCACCGGGAAAGGAACGCCACCGTGGGACACAATCCAGCCGGGCAGAGAACTTCCTCATCTATTCCTTGGAAAGGATTTCTTCCAGCAAGAGGGAGAAGTTGGGAATACACGCCTCGGAAGCAATTGTTTGCGCAGCGAACAGTCACATCTGATGTTTGTTTTTCACATCGTAGCCCACAGCGTTTGCTTGTTAACAGCTGTTAACATTCCCTTTCCAGAGGGAAAATCCACAAACAGCAGGAACGAGCTCTCCGCGAACGCTGCAGGGAAAAACCCGGCCAAGGGAGAAAGGCCTTCACTCCGTTTTCTGGGAATCTCAAAATTCCCCGCGGAGGAGATAATTTGGGGGTTGGTTTGAGTTTACTTTTGCAAGCCGTGGAGCTCGGATTTGCTTTGGAAAAATCATCACAGAATTCTGGAACGGTTTGGGATGGAAGGGACCACAACGCTCAGCCAGTCCCACCCCCTGCCATGGGCAGGGACAGCTCCCACTGTCCCAGACTGCTCCGAGCCCCGTCCAGCCTTGGACATTCCCAGGGATGGGGCAGCCGCAGCTGCTCTGGGAAAACCATTCCAGTGCCTCACCACTCTCACAGGGAAGAATTTTTTCCCTTGGGTGTAGTACTACATCCACAGTACCATCCTTCTCATCTTCCCGGGAATGATCGGATCCCGAGCAGCAATCGCCACGCTAGGCATTAATTCCAAATATTCCAAACTACTGTAACGTATTGGAAAGGTCAGGAAGAATATCTGGCATTCCACAATAAAAGCCGGGCTCCTTCCCACAGAACTTGATGCACTATCCTTAGAAAAGCCTTGTTTTCCCTCAGAAAGGATCCCATGCCAAGTCATTGGAAAAGCCTGTATTCACAAGACAGAAATCCAGTAAGAAACGGGAAATTTGCAGAGCGTTTTTTTAAAAGCCTCATTTTTCATCCCTTGAATCCCAGTGCCCTCCAAAGCCACATTCCTCAAGGACAGTCACATATCAAAGGAAACAAAGCCTGTTTGTGTTGTCCCCTACTGGAAAAAATCCTTCGGAAAAAGCTCTGCTCGGTGAAAAAAAGCTTCTTCTCTCCCCATCTGGGGAGCTCCAAGATGGAATCAATTCTTAATTAAAAGATCCGACTGCCAACACGAAAGGAACTGTTCCTCCGCCAAGACTAAATAGGAGAAACCCCAGGGCAAAAGGTTGGATTTTGGAAGGGAAAAGAAAGGAACAAGGGGGATTTGGAAGGAGATGCTGCCTGGAAGTCAGGAAAATTTAAGCACAGACTCACTGTTTCCACGGAAAACGCTGCTATGGGACGTGGACAAACAGGTTGTTGTGGTCAGCGGGGTCCATCGGATCCACAAATCCAATGACTGAGGCAGAATCCAGCCGGATTCCGCGTGGCTTCGCCTCCTTTGGACGCAGGTGCCCACACGCAGCAGACAGGGAGCTGCATCCTGCCAAAATCCCCCTCAGCGGAGCGGAATGCTCCCTGCAGCAAGGCAAGGAGAAGGGCAGCATCCCAAAAAAAA
>VYZQ01035122.1:13577-35762 GCA_013400655.1 Mystacornis crossleyi | reverse complement strand
CCAGCAATCCAGTAGTTCTTTTATGTGGCCTGAAAACACTCCTCTCTTTCTTATTCAAGTTAGTAGGGTGTAGTGGTTTTGTTCGCATTTTCCCCTTCTGTGAGATAAGAACAGGGAGGAATACAAAGCAGGCACCAAACTTTAAAGAATATAAAGAAGTGTATTGCTACAACTAAAACAACAGAGCCTAAAGGAAAAAAAAAACAAACCTGAAGAGCAGGAAGGGTGCTAACCCATGACATAGGGGTAAAAACTTTTCCCTGATTGAGGCTGGAGATTTGTGACCTGAATTTGGTACCACACACAAAGCACTGGTGTTCATGTGTTTCCTCCCAGGCTGGATATGACTGAACACTTGACTTCAGTAGAGTATAAGCAAGAGCAAAAGAGAGTTTGTTTCCTTCTGCATCTCCTGATCTGAGTGGCACCATGTGATCTTAAATAACCATCTGTTGATTATTTTTCTCCTGAAGATTGATGGATGTGATTCATGGCCCTTTCAGAACAGAGCTGCTCCCTGAAAAAAAAATGTAAGAGCTTTAGTGAGGGAACAAGAATCACAAAATCACAGAATGGTTTGGGTTGAAAGGGACCCTAAAGATGATTCAGTTACAATCCCCTGGGGTGTCTTCCAAGGCAAAGAAGGAAAAAGTAGCAGACAGATCCAGACCTTCTGTATATTTTACAGGGGCACTTTGGGCAGTCTTTCTGAGACCACTGAAGTCTTACTGAGGTTTTTTGGGAGATTTTCCTGTGTCTCCTTGAGCTATTCATCTGAAAAATAGTTGCACACAGTTATTGCAGCTGAAGTTGGCAGTACATTGCAGGACTTCCTCAAGACCCTGAGGGAAGGGTCTTTGGACCAGATTTAGGTTAGATATCAGGAAGAAATTCTTGCCTGTGGGGATAGTGGGGCCCTGGCACAGGTTGCCCAGGGAGGCTGTGGCTGCCCCATCCCTGGAAGTGTCCAAGGCCAGGTCAGATGGGGCTTGGAGCAACCCGGGATAGCAGAAGGTGTCCCTGCCCATGGCCAAGGGCTGGAACAAGATGATCTTTAAGATCTCTTCCAAGACAAACTATGATTCTAAAGGTAAAGAAAGTCAGATTTCCCAAAGCAATCCCAGAAGATTCCTATGCCTGAGATCTCAGAAAAGTGTGAGAAAAATCCCCTCTTGCTGGTATCTGGTCAGAGCCCATCATTTCAGTCATATTGAGTGCTCTGATCTGGAACTCCCAAGCAGCAGCTTCCCCTCTGACACCTCTCAGAGATTTCCCCCAGAAACTTATGCAAGAGATTTCATCTGTCCTCTGCCAACATTTCTCTTATTTCTAGAATAGAAATACTACTATCTGAAATCATTGAAATGTTACAAAGGTGAAATTGCAAAAGAAAATTGAAAGAGGAAATTGAAAGGCAAAACCAAAAGGTAAAGCTGAAAGATTGTCTTAAAAAAAAAAAACAACCAACAAACCACAGAACAAACAAACAAACAAAACCAGGAAAAACCCACCCAAGTTAATTTCTGCTGAAAGTAACTTTTTTGCAGTTGAAGCCCCTGATGTCTCTGTTTACTCCCAGAATGGGTGGAGGATAAGCAACGGTCGGATAATCTGGAAATTAAAGAAAGAGAAGTCAAAAAGTTGAAATGATGTATTGTAGTCATTAGTAACAGCACTGCAATAACCCAGCTTTCAGCACATTTCCAAATGCCCGTCTCCTTGTGCACTTTCTTATGATAAGAATAATTTCCTTACCTGTTCTCCCAAATCCCTCTAAACGGTACTGGGGCAATGTTTTTCTACTTCCCCTAGGGTGAATCTTGCATTATTATTGAAGCGGGAACAATATGAGGTTTTTATAGAAGCAAATCTCACTGGCACTTTTTTCCTGTGGAAGATACTCTGACCATTATTCGTGCCTCTGTTTGCCAAAGGTTTCCCCTGCCCTGCTGTGTGGAGCTGGTCTGGAATCCCTGCACCAGCAGCAAGAGGGGCCTTGGTAACACAGAATGGGTCAGGCTGGAAGGGACCACAGTGGGGTCATCTGGTCCAACCTCGCTGCTCAAGCAGGGCACAGGATTGCATCCAGGCACTTCTTGAACATCCCCAGTGAGGGAGAGTCCACAATATCTCTGGGCAACCTGAGGGAAGTCTTGGTTGTACCTCGTTTTTGGCATCTATACTTACCCCACCTTCCACCTTGTCAGACAGGTCTGCTACCAAGTGAAGTCTTTATTTGAACCTCTGGTCACGTCACGAAGCAGAAGACACAACGCACAGCTCTTCCTTCAAGGATTCCTGGAATCCAGCTTGGAAAAGTCCTAATATAACCTGTCTCAAGTGGCTAAATTTGTAGGGAATAAATTTATAAGTAACTTTAACTGGCTCCGTAGAAAGATTTTCTATGTGTCTTTGTTAAAGAGTCGGCAGCGTTCGGGTTTTTTCTGTAACGCTCCCTGGCATGGACAGCAAACACCTCTGAGATACTTTAGGAGAAACACTCTGGGATCTGGTACATCACACACATTGAAAGGAGCTGCAAACTTGTGATACCAAATTATTGCTGTCAGCTGGGCAGGCTGTAAACTGCTCGATTAGACTGCAAGGCTCAAACACCCACCTTTAAATAAGGCTGCACCAGCAGAGAAAATAAGGAATGATTGGACCAGAAAGGATCATATTCCAGCTCTCTCCCCAACTGAGCAGTGAGGGGGCAGTGAATTCTGTTCAGAAAGTCTCACATATCAGGAATAAGGGCCTCAGTTTGCTCCAGGGAAGGTTTAAATTGGATAATGGGAAAAATTTCTTCACTGAAAGGGTGGTCAAGTGTTGGAACAGGCTGCCCAGGGAAGTGGAGGAATCCCCATCCCTGGAAGTGTTCAAAATAGGTGTGGATGTGGTATTTAGGGACAGGGTTTAGTGATGGACCATGGTTTAGTGATTGGTTAATGGTCTTGGAGGTCTTTTCCAACCTTAATAATTCCATGATTCCAAAAAATTCCTTCACCCTGCTGGGGAAGTCCCTGCCTACCTTGCTGTTGCTCTTGTGTTTCATCCCACTTTCCCTTGTAGATCAGCCCAGACTTGGAGCTTCCTGACCCACCCATGAAGAATTTTTAATTGCTGGGCAATAAAACATTGGGTGGAATTCACTGGCATTAAATCCAAGCATTGCACACAAGGAAAACAACAGCTCCAACTCTGTGCATGGTGATGGGCTCTGAGCCGATTACTGCTGCCCAGGAATGGCATTTGGGTCTTATAATGAACAGTTGAATGAAATTATGAGCTCATTGTTCTGTAGCAATCAAAAGAGGAAATTGAATGTTAAGGATTATTAAGGAGGGAATAGAAAACCAAACAGAAATCATTGTAATGCCACTGAAGAAATGCATTTTGGACCTGCAGCTTGAATATTGTGTCTGGTGCTTGTCCTCCCCTCTCAAAAGGCTTTAGTGGCCCTGGAAAAGGCTCTGAGAAGATGCCAGAAGGATGATAAGGAACAGCTGCAGCAGCACAGGAAAAGATTAGATAGATGTGCACACTGCAGTCTTGAAAAAGACATTTTGGGGAGGGTTTTTTTTTCAGGCTGAAGTCATGACGGGTATGGAGCAGGGATGAGGAAATGGAGCAGGTTTTTCACAAGCAGTGTGTGGTTGAGCTGTGGCATTCCTTGACATGGGATGGGGATGTTTCTGGGGAAAAAATAATGGAAAAAAGTCTATTGAAGTTTGTTAATACACTGTTTAGTATCAGAATCTGACTGCCTTGCTTTTGCACTCTGTAACCGCTCTCAGTCGAAATGTGGCCTGAAATTGTTTTTTAACCAGACACAGTGTTTTTATTTTAATGTACTCTTATTTAAAGTTTTCCTGCTGAATTCTTACAGATTTACACAGCCGCAGCTGACTTTATTAGGTAGGAAAGGAGAGGAAAGTCTCACTGAAATCACAAAAATTACTTACTTGGTAAACAGCAGGAAACAGAAATCCCACGGAAAAGTCCCAACACGAGGACTGAAGTGCATAGATGGCTTCTAAAACTGATGTTATTGCTGTGGGAGGACATCATCCAATCTATGGGTGATAAATAGGGGAGAGAAGAGTCGATGAGAATGTTGGAGCAAGCTTCTCCCATGAAAAGCTCCAAGGAACTGGTAATGCCTGTAATATGAACTGGTGCCAGACCTCTGCAGCACAGCCAGCTACAGGCAGAATAACCTATTTAAATAAAAAATCCTCTTTCTCACTTTGCACTCTGTTAATAATAACAATAATCATTCAGGTTGACTTGGACAGGCTTAGAACCAGTGAAGCAAAGATTTAATAGGGTTCAAACAAGTCTAGATTAAAAAAAAAAAGTGCTTTTTCTGCAGTGTGCTCAAGGCTGTACTGCGGGTTCACACTTTTAATAACATCTTACATGTACGGAAAGGTGGAAAAAGAGAAATTTCCTGGATCACTGTGTCAGCTTCTCACCTGAACCATCGCACCTTAAAAACCAGGCAAAGGATCTCTCTTTCACTTGCTCCCTCTTTTAGATTTTCTCTTCCGTTTCCATCTGGATGCATCTCTCTGGAATGTGAGTTGGCAGAGCTCAAGGACTGAGTGTTTCCTTGAGCCTTTGTGAGAGGGCATCAGCACCTCTTTCCCTCACCTGAAGTAAAGGTCAGTGAGTCACAGTTTGTCCGAGGAGCCTGTCAGGGACACAGATATGTACCGGGTTAGTGGATCTCTGTTTCCATGTGCATGCACATGGATAACCTGAAAGGAAGACAGATCTGAGTGGTTTCTTGCTAAATTATCCCCTCTTTGATTAGATGATGCTTTTCAGCTTGATTTGCAGTTGCAAATCTGGAGTTTGCAAACAATAAGCATCAAGTGTCAGAGAGCAAATTAATCTTCTGCTGAAATATATTGCCAAGTGGAAAATGCTTATTTTTCCCTTTATTTTACACTCCTTTATGTCTCTTGCAATTTGCAGATGGCAGCTCTCGTAGCTTTCCTTGCTCATGGCTCTAAAACCAAAGAGTTAAAATTATAATCTCCTTTAATTTCATAAGTGAATCAACCAGCAGATAAAGTGAAATTAAAAAAAAAAAACAACGAAGGCNAAAGGAGAGGAAAACAAGATATGCTTCTGGCGACAGAGTTGTGCTGTGGTGGATTTGAGTTAGATGGGAAACTCTGCTGGCTTCCTTTAAGCTATGACTTTGCAAACCCTCCTCTTGGGGGAAATAATTTTTTTTTTTTGCGCTTTTATGGAGCTTTTCATCCATCAGTTTATGAAGGAATAAGTACAAAGTATTGTTAATGAGGATGGCTGGGACTCATTTGTAGACTAGACATTTAACAGAAAAATTAGAGAGCAAGTTGTGTGCTGGGAAGAATTTACAACATCGGAAGGCAACAAAGATGAGGGATGGGAGGTGACAGAATCCAGCAGTAGGAAGCAAACAGTGGCGGCGTAAATCCTCCATCCAAACAGCAATGATCACACTCACTTTGTTCATTTATTGACATGCCCTCAAGGACTACGGAGCTTTCCAGTAGGGCCTTAAAAAATGAAGGAGCTGTGAGTGTGAGGCTTAGGGAGGAGATCTGCAGTGAGACACAGAGGGGATGAGGAAAACCATTTCACCACTGCAGCCACCACCTGCAGCCCAGGGTGATGTCCCCACAGCAGATGTACCAACTGCCCTTCCAGAAGACAAACTCCCGTGTTTTGATCCATTTGCCTGAGCTGTATCAGGCTTGTTGAGCTCGGTTTATGCTCACTGAGTCCACAGATGCAGATTGTACAGATCAAGCTCTCTGCCAGCAGGAGGAGGAGATGGATTTTTTCTCTCATGTCAATGTCTACCAATGTACCCATGCCTTTGCCAGGGCTGAGAGAAGCAAAATGGATGTGAAAGGGCAGATAAGTTCTGTGTGGGTGTGGAAAGAAGCCGGGTGAAGTGAGCTGGACTTGCTTAGGGCAGGATTTGGCTCAGTAAACAGAGGTGTCTATTCTGGAAGGCCATCAATGCTGGCTCTTTAAGGTCAAGGAAGAGTGAGTCAGCAGAGCCAGGGGTATTTAGGACATTGATCATCTCATCTTCATCTTTATTTGATCAGACAAAACCTGTCCCATGTGTCAGGTGGGATGAATCCCACCTCAGGCCAAGCCTTTGCGGTGAGTTGTGCCAAAGAGACCTGCTCAGGTACAGACACTGCAGTAGTTTTTTTCTAGGAAAACTAAATTGATTTTAGGGTATAAAACCCTCTCTGAGCTCCCTGCTACCACAGACACACTCCTGGCTGTAGCCAAGAGACAATTTAGTGAGATTTTGGAAAAGTCTTCCTGAACTGCAGTAGAAACTGTGTCGGCATGTGTGGCTTGTGCATAGGATAAGATTTAATTTTGATTGCACAAGTGATTTAAACCAAAATTTTCAGGTTAGAAAGGAAAACCTATAACTTGTTTATGCATTGAAAACCTGTAAATTAGAGATCCATCTTCTTATTTTCTAGTCTTTTGGTTGTGTACACAAACAATTAAATGAAAATATTCCCTTGCATGACGTGAGGGAACTGGTAGGGACTGGTTGGGTGACCACAGCAAGGTCATGGGAGTATTTCCTCCCTTCACTGGGATAATTCAGTCTTAGACCTCGAAGCTCCTGTCGCCAGCAGTGCTGGAGGGCTTTGGGGCCATCTACAGAAGACTGGTAGGACATTGTGGAATGAGTTAGGAAGGCTGGCAAGCCCCTCTTAAAGCAGCTCTATTGTTTGTGCCTATCCCTTTGGTTATTTTTTTTTTCATGCTCGACTCTATTTAGAATCTGAATTACTTTTATCTTGTGTCTTGCAATCTGTTGGAACAATCAGCTCCTGGGATGACCAATTCCAGTGGGTCTACACCCAGAATTACATCCCTAACCTGTATCACCCACTGCAGAGTCATTTTCAATAACATCTGTCAACCCAAGAGGCCCAGAAAACCTCTGAGCCAGCAGCCACTTGCAATACTCAGCACTGGTTACTTAAAATAGTAGGAATTCTAATCACTGTGATTGTAGGTCTGATGGTTTCCACCACCTCCTCTGGAGCTCTCCAGATTTACTTCTCTGATGTCAAGGTGCGTGATTGGAGTCATCTAAATATAGATGAATAGTTCATGTTCCTTTATCTACCAGACAGTCACTGGATGGTTTCCTTTATTTTTTATGGTGTCTCCATGTCTGGAACTCCTTTAGTTTACATGAGTCTTGCTACCTCTGCATAACCAAGCACCACAAACTCCTAACTCAATGCAGATTAACTTTCCCAAGGTCACTGGGATCATTGTAGGCCAGGAGTGAAATTCACTGTCCTACAAACTCAGTGGACAATTATCCACTGGCCCAATCATTTTGTATGTTTTAACCTTTAAATACAAGTTTCCAATTTGCAGAAGAAAATATCAAACAAAACCAAAACCAGCCAAACTTTATCAGTAAAATAAAAGTGCTGACTCACTTTTTTTTTTTCAGTGAAAACTCAGTTTAATCATTTTGTTTTGCAGGAACGGGGTGTAATTAGAGAACCAGTGAGCATGTAACTCTGAATTTATTATGCAAGCAGCTATGAAAATGACTGTCTTCAGCACAAAATGATTGAATGTCATTAAGAAGAGTGAATCCAAGGGTGAGCCCCCAGTGGGATGCCCTCGCATGGGGAAATGTAATTGGATAAAGTAGCATGGGGCCATGAAAACCCAATTTGCCTCTCTCTGATGCTTGTATGGACTTCCTCCCCAAAATCTTCATCAGCTGTGGAACTGGGAAGTCAAATGAGGCAGATCAATCATTGGGATGAGCTCTGCCACATGTAGGAAAGCTGTTCTGGTGCAAAACAAAGCAAAAAGCAGTTAAAGCCACACACTGATGCTAATATGTCCTTCTGCAGCCACCAACTCCTTTTGGCTGTTTGGGCGTTGTTGAATGAATTGAGTGCTGGTGAGGGTAATGGAATCCGTACACTTGGGAATTACTAATTCCTGTACTGAGTCACCTTCCAGCATCTCCTCCACCACTGCAGGAATCTGAGACAAAAGAGGTCCCTGAGCAGGCCCAGTCCCCAGAGCCAGGGGAGCAGAGCGCCCACGAGCTCAGCTGCGGGAACTGGTTTTGAGTGCACTCGTAGCCCAGTCCACTGGGATTTTCTGTGATTGAGCCTGAGCCAGAGTGAACACAGAAACAATACAGTCTGATAGCTACCACAGCCAGCTGACAGGTGGGACTGTGCTGAAAGAACCACAGATCTGAGCCTTATGCTTCTGAAAATAAACATTTCCTTTAATTATGTGAGTTGAAGGATGTAGCCACTGCTGCCCAGAGATGAGCATCGACTTGTTTCTATCCTGTAATTTGCAGACATCTGAAGAGGTAAGTCTGAATAGTTATAAGGATGAATAAATAATAACTTTTCTTGAAGGAAACTGCCCCATGTTTTAATGAATCACCTGTTTTGAGGAAGTAATTGTTTTGGTTATATGTGCTAGAAAAAGATGGTACACCACAGCCTGGCAGCTGCATTGCAGTTGTTAGAGATTTTGCATTAATGATTTCCATGTTTATCCAGGGATTTACTCTTAACTGTACACGGCCTTGTGAGTGATAGGACAAGAGATAATGGCTTTAATCCAAAAGAGTTCAGGTCTACATTTGCAGATTGGATACTAAGAGGAAATTCTTGACTGTGGGGGTGGTGAGGCCCTGGTGCAGGTTGCTCGGAGAAACTGTGGCTGCCCCATCCCTGGAAGTGTCCCAGGCCAGGCTGGACAGGCCTTGGAGCAACCTGGGATAGTGGAAGGTGTCCCTGTCCATGGCAGGGGATTGGAATGAGATGATCTTGATGATCTTGATCTCCTTCTATGAATGCATTTCTCAGGGCTTATCTCTGCTCCTAGGAAAATATTTCAATATTGATAGGTTTGCACGCTCACATGCAAGTGTGCAGTGATGCTTGTGAGCCAAAGTACGAGAGCTCTTCGTCTGCAGAGTCTAATTTACTGCTGAAAATAATAAGGTGCTTTTCACCAGCACATAAATTCACTGCCTGCTTGTTGCCTCTCCTGCAGAGTGAGGACACAGACACTTGTTAGTTTGAGCTACTGCTCCAAACTGTCAAATTTCTCCCTGGCCAAGCAGAAGGCAAACAAAACACCTCCTGAAAATGCTGCTTTTTCTGAACCTGGGCAGAATGTTTTGGTTGATTTAGGGCATTGATTATGCAGGGCTGGGGGCACCTTGTACCTTCATTTTATATCACTGCTGTCTTATCTCCCCTGCGCTGCCTGTTCCTGCTTACTTCTCCTGAAAGTCTTTGCCTGCCTAGGAAATATCAGGTGGAAAAAGCTTTGTGGAAGGGGGGTGAGGGAAAAGCAAAGATAGGCTCTCCCTGGACAAGTTTATGTGTTATTTCATGCTCCTCTTTAAGCCAAACACTTAAAAGTGCAAGGTCAGTGTTTCCCCAGTCCTGTAATAATCTGGAATCAGATCGGTTTTCTAAAGACTTTTTATTTGAGATATGAGAAAGTTGCCTGAGACCCTGCCTGTAAAGAACAGAGTTATTACCTTTGTGGAGAGAGCAGCTGGAGCATAATTGATGTTCAGCAATATGATAAAACTGGTACAGTATTAAGCTCTTTGGGGAAGGGTTTGTCCTTTAGCGGGATGTTGATATAGTGTCTGGATGCTGCTGCAGTCTGAACGCAATGAATTAATATAATAGCAATGAGAGGCAATAGACTTTTTCCATGCAGAGTATACAGAAAGAATATTTCTGTGTTCCAGTTTGCTCCTGGAATTACTAATTGTAGTTATTCTGGCACAGAATATTGTCCAGTGGAAGGTTCGCTGCCCATGGAAGGAAGGTTGGAACTGAATGATGTTTAAGGTCCCTTCCAACACAAACCACTCTAGAATTTCCTGATTTCATGATTTTATGATACAGGTACCTTCAGTACCAAGGTGTAGCTTTATAAAGGTGTCAAATCAGCCTGGTGTCATTTTTTTTTTTCATTTTAAATTAAATACCTAAATTTAAAAAAGCCCACACATTTAAAAAAAGTATCAAATAAGCTGTCCAGGAAAATATCATTTCCATAGAAGGAAAATTGGTTGCAGCGGTGCAATAGCAAAAATAAACAATGTCCTCTAGAGGGGAAAACCATATCTCAATAATAAGAAGAATCCGTTTCAAAGGGTTGTGAGATGAAGTCATGGTGGATTTATTTGTATTACCAAAAAAAAGAGAAAGCCTTGAGGAAATGTTGTGCATAAGACTATTATGAATCTGTGTGGCCTTGGGAGAAGAGTTGCAGTCCTGTCATGGGCTCAAAGTTGTTTCAGAGACCACATCTTCCATGGGGCCAGGCTGGGAGGATTGGGATTGGTCAGCCCAGGAAAGAGAAGGCTCTGGGCATACCTCAGAGCCCCTTCCAGTGCCTAAAGGGTCTCCAAGAGACCTGGAGAGGGACTTGGGACAAGGGCCTGGAGGGACAGGACAAGGCAGAATGGCTTTAAGGTGAAGAAGGGTAGACTTAGATTAAATATTGGGAAGAAATTCTTCCCTGGGAGGGTGGGGAGGTCCTGGCACAGGGTGCCCAGAGAAGCTGTGGCTGCCTCATCCCTGGAAGTGTCCAAGGCCAGGTTGGACAGGGCTTGGGGCAACCTGGGATAGTGGGAGGTGTCCCTGCCCATGGCAGATGGCCTTGGTCCCTTCCAGCCCAAACCCTTCTGTGATTCTGTGATTCTCACTGTGATTTGTGCCCAGTTGTGAGCGCTGTGTTAATGAGGGGTGAGCTTCAAGAAGGTGGATGAAAAAAAGGTACCAGCAATGTGACAAAATTTGCAGTTGTTCAAGTTGGGCACGATGAGAAAACTGCAAAGAGCATCAGAGGTTTGAACACTTTGTTGAATAAATGCCTATTCAGTAAAAAAAGAAGCTCCTCTTTACATACTTTGGTAAACAAACAAGCAAATGAGCTTTCACACTTAAAACTACTGCACTCTGATTTATGAAAGATGATCGTAGCTGGCAAATATCAACAGATAAAAGTTTGGAAGATCTCATATGGGATTGTCTGGAGCAATAATTCTCATTAAAGTTGCAGTTAATTTGAAAATTTAGCAGCAAAAAATGACATTTTAAAAACTATTTTCTGTCACAGGCACTTTCACAGGATGGAGGTAATTTAGAAAACAAATTTTATTGGATATTTTTAGTGGGAAACTCTTTATGGGGAAAAAAAAGTTAGATCATTTTTAGTGGATAATTATGATATCAGGATATTCAGCTGTTGGTATTCAAGGAAACACATAGACTGGAAGAGATATATCTCCTAGGGAACCCACTAAAAATACCTTTAAGATTATTAATGTTATAGATAAAGAAAATAAAAAGAGCAGTGACAGAATCAGAGCAGGTGGTGAAAAAAGAGACCCATTCCCTGGTGTCTGCTATAAAAGATTTAGGAAATGACCAGTTTCTGTGGTAGATGAGACTTTGTGGGTCTGTCAGGCCCCCAAATGTTCTCCTCCCTGTGATTACCAGCTTTAATCTCTGCGTTGCCTGGGCTCCCACCCCCAGCCAGAGCACAAATTGTGCAAAGCAGCCAAAATGAGTATAATGACATCTTTCACTGCTTTTTTAAACTCCACAGAAACCCCCATTCCCATCCTCTTCCCTCTCATTTCATTTTCCAACCCCCAGAAAAGAAGCTCTGGCAACTACAGGGTCATCTCAGGTTCATTATTTCACTCTGTTAGAAAGCCAAGCATCAAATGGCCAAGACACCATGAAGTTAATTTTCTGGCACTTAATTCTTATAGAATCCTAGAATGATTTGTGTTGGAAGGGACCTTCAAGTTCATCTCATTCCACCTCCCTGCCATGGGCAGGGACACTTTCCAGTAGACCAGGTTGCTCCAAGCCCTGTCCAACCTGGCCTTGAGCATTTCCATGGAGTTCACAACCTCTCCGACCAAGCTGTGCCAGTACTTCACCAATCTTATAATTAATAATTTCTTCCTGATACCAAATGTAAATCTCCCCTCCTTCAACTCAAAGCTCTTTCCCCTTGTCCTTGTGGAAAGACCCTTTCCACCCTTCTAATAAGCCCCCTTTAGGCACTGGAAGATGCTCTAAGGCCTCTCTCTTCTCCCTGCTCTCCCTTAATCAGCTTTTTCCAATGCTCCACATTTTTTGAAGTGAGAAGCTCACAACCATGGCTGGTTTAGAGACCTTTCTAGGGCTCAAAATCTGGATGGGAATCTGTGGGCAAAGCTGAGTGGGTGAGTCTCGCAAACTCTGCTCCTGCATGGATATCTCGGCAGGTCCCTGAATGTTCCCCTTGGATGCACAAATTCACTCTGACAGCGTGACAAGCATCGTCCCTCTGCGGGTATCCACTTCTTCACATCCATCTTCACCACGCTTCCTTATCTTCCTGAGGAAAATGTCATTTGAAACACTATCCAGAGCCTTTCTACTGCCAACTCGTAACCTCTGCTGCTTCTCTCCTGCTCCCAAGACCCATCATCCTGTCCTGAGAAAACAGCAGCAGTTGTCTGACATAATTGGTTCTGATAAACTGAAGATTTGGAGCTCGGGCAGGAACCAGGATAATAACACAAGTCTGGGAAATAAGCAGGAGTGAGAGGAAAGAGTGAGGGAATTCAAGTACCAAATGCAGGCTGAAACAGTGGAAATTCCTGGACAGATTAATCTGGAAGATTACCACACGTGCTGCCTGATAGAGACCACCACCAAATCTCATGGGGCAGCCATTTGTGCCACTACTTTGGTCTAGATGGCTTCTGGGGACTTGTTTTTCTTTCGCTTGTTAGAAAACTTCACCTGAGGAAAGCTTGAACAAAAATGAAGATAAAGCAGGATGGTTTCCTGTGGAAAAGAGACCTTAAAATAATTTCTCTGATCAATCAGCCTTAACAGCTCTTTTTCCTCCCTCCTCAGCTGTATGCTGTTTGCCATAGGGCCATTACTTGCACAAGAGATGCCCCCAAATTATTTTCCTTCTGGGCATACCCCACTTTTACTTAGAGACAGGAGTCCTGAGTCAGATAATGCCTCACTTTGCCAACTACTCCGTCACTCTCCAAACACAGACACCCCCCCAGCCATCAATCCTACAGCTTCCCCCGCCTCTACCAACCGATCCTCTTGCCAAGAGCAAGAAGAGCTTCCCTGTTCCCGAAATCCTGCCACTCTAATTTAGCAGGTTTCTCACAAAGTCTAGACATTTCCTGAATTGCATGCAAAAAGCTTCAGCTCCACTTCAGCTCCATTAATCCTGCAACTCCAGGCCCACCAAGGCTGATGCTTCTCCAGAGGCTCTGGGTGAATTACAGTTTAAATGACAACCGTCCAACTTCTTGGCAGTGGCTCTATGCCCTTCATTCCTGTATTTTTCTGGATGGAAGGAAAGAAATGATAAATCCCTCTGAAGCTTCTGTCAGTCCCATTACAGCACGAATTAACTGGGCTGGGAGAGTTCAGTGCAAATTGGATGGTTTGTACCACAGTTAGTTAACAGCATCCCCCGGCAAGCCAGTAAAATCCCTGCTCTGAGACTCTCAGGGTGTCTCTGTTGGCTGTGTCATAGATGGAGAAGATGAAAGAGGGCTAATGGAGCAGTTAGAAAGTCTTTTGGTGCCTCATTTACTTTCTACAGAGCCTTCCTTGGCACTAAGTTCAGTCTTGCTTCCAGAGTCCTAAATAGAGCTATTTGCAATATTTTCTTTTAAAGTTTTCTTTTAGATAAAAACGACTTTTTTCCTCAAACAAACAGAAAACACGACTGTTTGTAATTTTCACATTTTCCTGGTTTCAGTGATATCTGGAGAAACCTTTTGAAAAATCCATCAGCATTCAATATACATTTTACCCATCCCTTCCTTCTTTCTGAATTCCTCTTTGCCTGCGCTGAAAGATTTTAAAAATTAAAATAAAGAGGAGCAAGAGAGAAACAAGAGACATCAATAAATTCCTATTCATATTCACCACTCTAAAAGCAAGAACTGAATTAACTCTTTTTGCCACAGTAGTGCATTGGGAGTTCGTGGTCAGTGGCTTATCCAGACACAGAGGGAATAATCTCCAGGGCAGGGCTGCTCTTCTTCATAGAAGATTTCACTGAATCATTTTGTTGTTATTTATCCATTACTTATCAATTTTTTCTAATGCTCTTTTTGTTGGTGTACACGTTGTGTAGATCAGGTGGAGAAATCACCCTTCTGTATCCCTCTAAAACTCCTCTTTTCCCCACTGAGGATTAGTTGTTATTGATTATCTATTTCGTCTCTTTGCATGTGTTTTACCACTATCTCCATCTGCTAATTTTGTCATCACTGCTACATCAAAAGCTTTGCGAAGGTTTGTTGCTCTGCAGAAGAATGCGCAAGGCAGCTTTGCAACCCCAGATCAGTTTAACTCCACTTCATCAGCCGCGTGACATCCACACTCCCACACTTTCTGCATTTTCTCCCACATTTAAAGTGTTCTCAAAAGCTGACCCCAAATGTAATGCAGCCATTTGCCTTTGCATTTCAGAATTTCAGGGTGTAACTCCCTCTGCCTAAGCATTCGATGTATTTCTGTCAGCAGATATGCATTACAATGCTCTTGGTTTCTGAGCAGCTGCAAAGGCTTTGACACCCAAAGGTGATAATAATTTTCCATGGTTATTGTTATTCCAAAGGGATAAAAAGAAACACTCACTGTACACTTTTTCTTAGACATCATGAGCCATCTCCATCTACCATTGAATCACATATCACTGCTGTTTTTTCCTTTCTGTCCCAAAGTGCTTGGCCTTTTAATTGATGCCTTCATTTTTTCCCTGGATGGCTTCTCAACACTTCAGATACCATTATTCAGCTCCGCTGTTATCACTTTCCTTTTTCATCACAAGTTATTACACTGCTTTTGAGTCTCTAATCAGCATTTTTCAGGTCGCTCACAATGAGGGGTTTATTGTATTTCACTGAACATCTTGTGCAATAGCCGTGGCTTTTACAGTGCTGTGTCATTGGGAGGAAGAAAATAGACTGTTACCTAATTTGTCCTGCAGTTCAGTCTCTCAGTCTCTCCTGGGCTGCTGCCTCTGCCTTCTCCAAAGAGAAGTTCTGGGGACGTTCTGCAAGACGCTCAAACTGAGCTCTTCACCCCAGGTCTTTTTCCACATGAGCTCCACTCCTCACCAGAAACACTTGTGCAGAGCACCCAGGACTGTTTTTTCTCACACACTTCTTGCACACCATCGACACAAGAAAGACTTGGACCTGTTGGGAAGAGTTCAGGGGAGGCCGCTAGGTCGATCACAGGGCTGGAGCACCTCTGCTCTGGAGACAGGCTGGGAGAGCTGGGGCGTTCCTCCTGGAGAAGGGAAGGCTTCAGGGGGGCCCTAGAGTCCCTTCCAGTGCCTGAAAGGAGCCTACAGGAAGGCTGGAGAGGGATTTACCACAGGGGCCTGGAGTGATAGGACAAGGGGAAATGGCCTTAAGCTGAAAGAGGGTGGATTTAATTTGGATATTGGGATGAAATTCTTGGCTGTGAGGGTGGGGAGGCCCTGGAACAGGTTTGCCCAGAGCAGCTGTGGTTGCCCCATCCCTGGAAGTGTCCAAGGCCAGGTTAGATGGGGCTTGGAGCTACCTGGTCTAGTGGAAGGTGTCCCTGCCCATGACAGGGGATTGGAATGAGATGATCCTTAAGGTCCCTTCCAACCCAAATCATTGTCTGATTCGATGATTCTATGACCTTCCCCACTAAAAGGCTTCCTGACAGGACTTTTCTCAGGACAGTTCCTGAGAAATTGAACCCATTTTGGAGTTCCTTCCCTTGTGAGCGATGTCTTGATTTCTGTACCAGTCTCCAACCCCTGGGGGCCATTAGGATTCTCCAGCCTCTTTCTTCCATATTGCTAATAAGGCTTTTAAGCAGATTGATCTGACATTGATTCACACTGTGACCCAAGTGACAGCTCCTTGTGACTCACAGGTACCTTATATCCCAAAGCAGGACACGCTGCTATTAAGGCACTGGATTTGGATTCTGGAGGTCTGGCACTTGTCCATCTCTCTCTCATTTATCTTCTTGCTGTGTTTGCACAGGGGATTTATTTCCTTTGAACTATTTCTCCCTTGGTAACACATGGACAAGGTCACTTCCCCACAGAGAAGAATTTTTAGGACATAACAATTAAATTTCCTACGGGCACTGTGTTACCTGTGGCCACATGATGATATCCACACTGAGGAGTTTCTGGTTGGCTAAGGTGGTTGCCAGTCTGGAGTCGATGTTATATATCACAAAAACAGAGATTTCCTTATCCTGTGATTTCTCAGGAAATGGCAAATATGAATTTTTGTGATCTCAAGTACTTGTGTGAGGCACCTCCTCCAGTCACTAAAGGGACCAGAGCTGGGAGGTGTTCATCAGTCTTCTGCCATGATTGTTGCCTCAGTCATCAAGAGAGGGAAAACGCTGCAAATTCTGTGTACAGTAAATTACTTAAAGTTCCCGGTAGCTTGATTTTACTACTGGCTTAAAAAAAAAGGACAAAAGAACCCTTTGGATTTCAGTACTTAATTAAAGACATTATTAGTGCTTTTTACCAAAACTGAAGTTTACTGAGACCTCTCTGTGGGTGCACACCGGCCTGGATAAAGGTTATCCTTTGTTTTCTGTGCTCCCACTGATTTTAAACTCAGCAATCCTCTCACAGACAATATCAATTAATATCATGAGCAGTGCTTTGTGTGAGACTGTTTCAAATGTCAAGTCATTAACTGGCATATTAAATCTGCAAATTTCCCTTCACCCAATAATTTTATAATTCTGCCAAAGAAAGCAATTTTTCATGCTGTAATTCCTTTCACCTTTTTGCATCCATCCCCTGCTGCTCTCCGCTCAAAAGGTGGCACATCTTATGGTGTCATTATTTCCCTCACTCCACACTGCTGTGCATGGGGCTCTCAGCAGAAAGGATGGACTCGTTCAGGCCACAGAATAACCAGTGTGGCAGGTTTATGAGTGAAACTGTCCCCTTCTTCCTTTCCAGTCCCACGTTCCAAGGAGTAGTCCGCTCTGAGCCAGCTCTCCTGCTCTTTGGCCGTTCGGATGGGGAAGGAGGAAGACCTCTGAAGGATGAGGAGTTGTGACCTTTAGAACATGCACTAAGATCATTCCAATTCTGCTTGTGTTCAAGGCCAGGCTGGATCAGGTTCTGGTTAACCTGATCAAGTGGAAGGTGTCCCTGATCACGGAAGGCGACTGGAAGGAGATGATCTTGAAGGTCCCCTCCAACCCAAACCACTCCAAGATTCTATAATTCTATTTGAGCACCAAAGTAAACCTGCAGAGTGATCTGAAGTGGAGATTCCCACATGGGATTCTTCCACAGAGTGAAAGACCATGTGTCCTTGCTGCCAAAACCTGGGTCTTTAGGCTCAGACTCTCTAAAGAGAGCAGGAAGCAAACTCCCAGAAGATTTATCCTAATTCTAGTAAGGCCTTCCAGGGTAGGTGGCCTTGCTCTGCTCGTGCCCTCAGGAAAAATGAGTAGGGATGGTTTAGTCAATGTGTGATCATCCCATCAGAAACCTGCAGCTACTGTTGGGACTTGATGATATTGGAGGTCTTTTCCAACCTTTAAGATTCTGTGATTGTACAATGTTTCTGTGAAATGTCTTTGATGAGATATTGTGAGCCCAGTTCTGGCTTGGATTTTCATTGAGAGAGGGCAATTGTGGAAATGGAAACTGGGACCCTTATTCTGCTTCTCCACAGAGGTGGCACTGTCTCTTCACTGGCACAATATCAGATTTCCAGATTCTAAATGTAGATGACTTGGTGGAGAATCACAGAATCAAGGAACAGTTTGGGTTGGAACAAACCTTAGAGATCACCTCATTCCAACCTCCCTGCCATAGGCAGGGAACCTTCCCCTAGACCTTGGTACTCAGAATCTGAGCCAGTTACTCAGAAACATGTTTTAAACCTTAGAGATCAACTCATTCCAACCTCCCTGCCATAGGCAGGGAACCTTCCCCTAGACCTTGGTACTCAGAATCTGAGCCAGTTACTCAGAAACGTGATTTAAAGAGGTCTGTCAGACCTGTTCCAGTGGATCAGCCTGTCCATCAACCCCGCTCCCCTGTCCGTGACAGCTGGAGCTCATGAGCGCTTAGGCTAAGAGCATGAAATGGGACTTATAAAGAGGTAATTTCTTACATTTCCTGGCTTGGAGTACATCTGATTAAATAAACATCTCTGTCAAAATGAATGGGGAATAAATTGAGTCAGTAAATGGACAGCTAGTCAACACAGACAGTGAAATTTAGGACATGATTCATTGGATCATGAAGCAGATTTATAAAAAAAGGTCAGGTGACTCACTCCTTAAAAGTGCCTATATCTCTTCATTAATTATAGAGACATCTTGCTTTGACATGTTCAGTCTCGATTCTGTAGGCATCTACAGCTACACGGCGTGAGCCAAACTCCAGCTGTGTGATAAAATCCTGCCATGGAGAGCTTATGTGATAAAATCCTGTGCTGGTGAGCATATCCCTGAAAGGATTTTTTTTTTTTCCCCCTACCCCTGAAGTCTTTAAAAAGTCTGCGCTTGTTCACCTCTCCCCACTCATTTCAGAAACTGAGAACTTAGGGTTATCTTTCCATAGACTTTCAAAATGAACAGCACAAAATTGTCATTTAATTAATAACTTGCCACCATCAACAAGAGTTAGTTTGAGCAGAGACCAATTCATTTTGGAATTGGATATTTCTGTTACAAACAAGGCAGCAGCGAGCATGATCTACAGTGCTTGTAAATTTTACCAGTAATAATTTTTGGTATTCTTTGAAAATCAATTCCAAATTCTATTAGTTTACTCCCCTCTTCCCCCTCCCTCACCATTCAGATTTAGATCATGGTACTTGGAATAGTCTTAATCCATTACCTGAATAATTCCAATTATCATTTCATACTAGTTTTTATGGCCTTTAATTTTACTGCTATTTTTTTTTTTTACCATTTACCAAGACAGAACCATTGCCATGGCACACTAAATGCAAAGAACGAATGTTTAGGAAGATTTCGAGTATGGGCTAACCCAACTTTTCCAGGTGTCTTTGTACAGCTACCTCCATCTATCTTTCCCACCTGTCCTTCTGTCTGGCCCTGACAATTCCTCTTTGCTTCAGGCGTGTGGGGAGTTTGCAGGTGGAGGCGACTGTCGGGAGGAAGGATTTCGGACAAGCACCGCTCCACCTGCTCTGCTTTCCCACAACAGGGGACCAGCCATGCGTGAAGAGTGATAATTGCCCGCTGTAAATCAAGAAGAGTCAGTTTGATGTCCTGAATTTTTATCACCCCTCTCTCTTGCCTTTTTTTTTCCCCCCTTCTCTTTCAGCAGGACTAATATTTGTGCATATGGATATGGACATAAGCAGAAGGAGAAAAAGTCTTTTTAGTAAAATTGCAAGAAATTGTGGTTGTTGGTTATAACAAATTTATAACTCCCAGGACCCCAGAAGAGATCAGGGCTGTACTTCTGTACATCTTTAAGCAACCCAGAACATTTCTAGCCTGAGCAAGCAGGACAAGGGACGGTTTTACACTTGTTTAGCAACTGGAAACTGAGGCAGCTGGTTTTTAATAAGTTTAAGCTGATACTACAGAGGGAATTGGTGCCACAGACAATGAGTTGATTCTCATATTTTTACTCTTGAACAAGGTCTTCAGTGACAAGAACACTGTTAAAGACTGTCTCCCAAAGCTATTTAAAATAGAATCATAGAATCACGGGATGATTTGGATTGGAAGGGAACTTAGAGATTATCTTGTTCCAACTCCCCTGCCATGGGCAGGGATACCTGCCACGACACCTGGTTTGTCCATGCCCCATCCAGCCTGGCCTTGAACAGCCTGAGGGATGGGATATAACTGATGACACTCACATGAGGGACCATTTGAACAAAGCTGTTATAAAATTTGAAAAATACAGCTTATGTTTGTGGGAATATTTCTGCCTTGTCTTTGCCCAAGTCCAGCCATTATTCCAGAGTTTGTCCCACTTCTGTGGTATAAGTAATTTTCAAAAGGCGAGATACTGAATGAAGAGGTGTCCCCCGTGGGGGGGGTGGGCATGTGTGGATGCTTGGGGCACGGGGTTTCTCACTGTCTGTCCCCCTGGTCATGTGTACCCCAAATCCTGTCCCCCATTGGTCAGTTTGAATGTAGCCCGCGGGAGTTCTGTACTTAAGGGGGTGTTCACAGGACCCCGGGGGGGTGGTTCCAGACCTGTTCTGGGGGCAGTCGCTGTCGGAGTCCCTGCTGGGCTCCAGCCATGTGCGGCTGGGAGAATAAAATCTGGAAATATCTATCAAATATTGTCTCCTTGATTCTTCCGCAGGCCAAGGCTGTCTCCCAGGGAAAGGTTGCAGCCACCCCACTGCAACAGCTGAACACAAAGATGATCTGTATCCGACCTTAATTTTATTTATTATTTCACATATATAATTGTGATAATGGATTGGAAGGTTTTATTTTATTTGTTTTTCTGAAAGGAAAAGGTGCTCCATTTGTTACCACTCATTTTCAACCTCCCTGATCATCTGCTTTCAAGGTATGGATCTCCCCTCTGCCAATTTTACCCGCAAATCTGTATTCCAGTGCCTGCCCCAAGCACTGAATTTGCTCATTCAGAAATCCCCAATGGCCTTCCCCAAAGCTGAGATCAGCCCTCCGTTTACTCTTTATTCATCATGGACTCTCTTTGTTCTCTTTTAATTTCCATGATTGCTGTCTTCTACCCCTCCCATGGTTCTTGTGAGGGATTCTCCTTATCCTCCAGCTGGCTGGGGATTCCCACCAGCTCACGGCCCTGCTCCTGTCATCTGCCCTTTCAACTGCCATCCCTGTGTAGCTGCTTCAAGAATTTCCCTTTCATCAGATGTCTCCTGAGGTGGGATGGATCTTGCCTGGTTTTATAGAGGTACAAAGGACACTTCTGTATCTGAGCTACTGACAAAAGCTCTTTTTGTGCATAATGGGAATTAACAGGTTCTTTTGGAACATGGTTCTTCAGAGACTTCAGGGTCTCCCTAAGGACGTGGTGAGAAACACTGAGAAATGTTTGTGTCTCTTTGAAATAAATGATCTTCAAGGTGCCTTCCAACCCAAACCATTCCATGATTTTATGATTCTATGACAAGGGAATTATACTCGATGCAACAACAACCTCTTGTTGCTCAGGTGGGTTTCTGCCCACCCCACGTGCCAACAGAAAGTAGAGACATTTCCCACTGCTCTGTCTTCATCAGCTGAAAGCCACACAAGAAACAAGCTGTAGGGATTCTCTGTGTTGAACTGAGAGGAGGGACAGAATCCTGTAGGACAGAAATCTGAAGTTAAATGAGGTGAATGTTTACCCTTCTGTCCAAAACAGTAACACAGGCAGTCTCCCTCTGGCATCTCCTTGCAGCTGACCTCAAATTGGTCTAATAATTCCAAAACAAAGATTTAAATATCCCTCCTTACTGCAGGTATCAACATCCTGCAAATCCTCCAGATCCAAAACACGAGCATCATCACCAGCTTGGACCTTGCAGGTCCTCACATCACAGGACTTCAGTTCTCCCATGGAATTTCTCTTTTTCATATTCACAGGGACTATGCTGCACATCCCTGCAAGTCCCACTACGTGTCAAAGGATCTCACATTTGATTCACTCCTTTTACCCATCACCTTTGGGATATCCCTTCCTGAAATAGCAGGAAGGTGCTGAAACATGAAGAGGTGTTGAGGAGGACAAAATAGCCTAAGAAGGGTCAGGGGCTGTTAGATGAGGTACAACACTGACCACTTGTGTTAGACCATGTCTGGATCTGAGCTGGACTTCTCTATAGTCCCTTCTCATTATTTTTGTTTCATTTAGGGTTCTGACGTAGGACTGGACGTGTGGCAATTTAATCACAGAGAACATCCATAAATTCTCCTGAGCACTCATTCAGCCTTCTGTTGCTCGTGAAGCAAAATGATTGACAGCATCTTTTATCTGCCTCAATCTGTAAACACGCGTCAGTCCACTGCAGTATTGCTTCCCTTTCCTTCCTGAACAACCTACGTAAGCAAA
>VYZQ01035122.1:0-13490 GCA_013400655.1 Mystacornis crossleyi | reverse complement strand
ATTTAAAAGTATAAAAACTCCCTTTTTGATCAACACTGTGTCCTGTTTTGAACAGAAAAAATCTGATATAAAAATAGAAGTGTACAGTGCAGACCCAAAAGAAAACATTATCATTCATATGCTTGAGCAGAGTTTAAGCCTCAGCTTGTTTCTTGTGTGGCTTTCAGCTGATGAAGACAGAGCAGTGGGAAATGTCTCTACTTTCTGTTGGCACGTGGGGTGGGCAGAAACCCACCTGAGCAACAAGAGGTTGTTGTTGCATCGAGTATAATTCCCTTGTCATAGAATCATAAAATCATGGAATGGTTTGGGTTGGAAGGCACCTTGAAGATCATTTCTTTCAAATCCCCTGTCACGGGCAGGATGCCGCTCATCAAATCGGGTTGCTCAGGGCTCCATCCAGGCTGACTCTCACAGGGTTGGGGCACCCACAACTTCTCTGGGCAAGCTGTGCAAGGGCCTCACCAGCCTCAAAGGGAAGAATTTTTTTTCTAATATCCAATCTAAACCTGCTGTCTTTCAGTTTAAAACCATTGTCCCTTGTCCCGTCACTCCAGCCTTTGTCCAAAGTCCCTCTCCTGCTCTCTTGGAGACTCTTTAGGCACTGGAAGTGGCTCTGAGGTCTCTCCCTGAACCCTTCTCTTCTCCAGATGAACATCCCCCAGCTCTCCCATACTAGCTTCAGAGCAGAGGAGCTCCAAACCTCTGATCATCTTCATGGTCTCCTCTGGATCTGCTCCAACAGGTTCACATCTTTCTTGTGTTAAGGACTCTGAGCTGGACTCATCAGAAGCATTTGGAATGCGAGAATACTTCTTCCACAAAGTATTTGTCCCCAAAAGACACCCAAAAGTCCAAATGAACATGTATATATATATATATGTCCAAATGAATATATATATATTCACACATATATCTCAGCACAAACCAGTTAAAGGGAGGGAAAGCCAGGCCTTAGGGGATACAGACCTGCGGCCGCTGTCTTGGTTCATGACACCTGCCTGTCTCTCAGGTCTCTCTCCAGGCCCTGTTCCATTTCCTTGGATTGAAAAGTCAATCTGTTTCCCCTTCACTCCTTCCTTCAGCTCTGCGGGCCATGTGAAATTGCTTTCAGAGCTTGCTGCGGGGTGAAAGCGCGTCGGAGCTTTGGAGAACAGGCAGGCAGCAAAGCACCGAGAATTTAGCAGAACAAAGGAGGAGAACAAACAAATCCATTTTCATATTTGCTGCTAAATGTCTTCCAGCCTCCAGCCCTGTTATTCTTCCTCTTAGAATTAGAAAAACCCTGTTAGCAGAAAGTGCATTTGCTCTTTGACAGTTACCAGGATATTATTTAGATGGATACAGCAATTCCCTTCTCCCGTTAATAATAACCACTTTGCATTTATGTAGTAGTTATATATGTATTTAGATATATAATTCTGCAGTACACAGCTAAACTGGGGTTTGCAGGAAGCTCTCAAAGAAAATGAATGTTGTATTCAAGAGCGCTGATACTGTGATCAAGCAGATCTCTGATCTCAGACACACAGATAACAGCTCTGCAAGGAACCACCCGCCAAGAGAAAGTGGAGGAGCACGTAAATTCCCCCTCATCTCTAACATATCCAGAGTCAATCAGATCTACTTCCCAAAACAGTGATCCACAGAATAAATTAAAACAAAAAATCAAAAGTCAAACACAAAACCATATGCCAGTATGTACTAGGGGATTGAAAAGGGTTTCTGTAGGACTATTTCACTGAATCACAGGATGGTTTGGATCGGAAGGGACCTTTAAGACCATCAAATTTCAAATTTTTTGCCATGAGCAGGGACAACTTCCACTAGACCAGGCTTGTCCAAGCCCTGTCCAACCTGGCTTTGAACACTTTCAGGGATGGGGTAGACACTAGATGCAGTGGAAAGTGTGACTTTAGGATTTCGTAGCTATGACAGGACTTGTGAAAGGTGAAAATGCTGCTTGACTGCTGGATGAAGTAAAAATCAGTATGGAAGGCCCATACACTGCTTTAATCCAGCTCATGCCTCACTCAATAGTCTCCAAATCTCCTCCACTGACAGCACAAGCCTTTGCATGGAAATTATTTTCCCTTTGAAAAACTAATCCCAAAGAGATTTGATTTGGTTGTGACCAAAATATTACCGTGTTAAACTGTTCAAGAAATAAATGCAAACCTTGTATTTTAAACATGCATAGAAACTGCACAACCACACACATCCAATGGAAATTAAATTCTTCCCTGTGCGAGTGGTGAGGGCCTGGCACAGAGAAGCTGTGGCTGGAAGTGCTCGAGGCTGGGTTGGACACGCCTTGGAGTAACCTGGTCTAGTGGAAGGTGTTCCTACCCACATTAACCTGGATCTTCTTCACATCCATACAATTTCCGTGCTTTGGAAATATTTTCAGTGTATTCATCAGAAAATCTTGTTTGCTCTGAATTCAGGAAGAGTTCACGTGTCTGAGGCCTGATTCTTCAATGTGCTGAGCATCTCTAGTTCCCAGCAAGCTGTGAACAATGTCCATGGCCAACTTTGTCTTCTTCTCCTAGATTTTTTTGGGAACCTTAGTTGTTCCAAAAATACCAGAATTTGGCAAGATGCTGCTCTGAAAGTTGTTTCTTCTCCCACTGGCTTCCCTCCCACTGCAGCAACCACCCTCCCTCCTGCCCTTTCCATTTGCTCCTGGTTCCACCCTGAGCATTGTCCAAGGGAAGAGCTTTCAGGTCTGATCTAATCCTTTCTCACACCCAGGAGCTTCATCACACCTGGCAGGTGCTGGGAACCCGGCCAGGTCAGGAGGTACCAGGGATGGATCAAGGCTCTCCCAGAAGTGCAATTGTGCAGCTGGAAGGGCTGTGTGAGGCCCTGAGCGTCACGGCGTTCGTGTGTTACCATTAACACTCCATCCTGCCAGTTTAAGACTGTTTCCCCTTGATTACCTCCTTAAATCAATACTAATGGATTTTCTCTGAGTTAATTTTTTTTTTTTCTTTCTGCTTTCAGTCCTTTCCCACCTCCCATCCCCACCACTCTCCATCTCTGGAATCCTTGCCAGCTTCCCTCCCTTGCATCAAAGCCCTGTGTTCATCGCAGGACTGTAATTTATACAATTTCTCCTGATCGCTTTGCTTAACTGTCTCATTTGTAATATTCCATCCTTTTTCCTTTTCAGTTCAGTCAGAACACCCAGACTGAATAAAATAAATATGTATTTTTAATTTTAAGCAGGCTAATTTAATTTGGTGAGTGCAGGATAAGTATTAATCAGGACAGCTTCTGAATCCAAGGCACATCAAGTCTCAGCCATGAAAACAGCATGTGTGGCTCAGATTCACACCCCTCCTGTCATTTTTCTATAACATGCAAAGATCTGAAATCCTCTGCCTGGAATGCAGGTACTCAGAAGACTTCCCAAACTCCCCGGGGTGGTTAATAACCAAGGAGAAGTGGAGGCGGACTGAAAGACAGAGGGTTCTCACAGGGGTTTTAGTCAAGGTCAGGAAACACCCAGTTTTCAGAGGAGGTTGTAGTAGTTCCATTTAGTGTAAACTTTGTTTCCCAAGTGTCTCTCGTGGATCATTTGCTATCCCCACCAGTCCTTGGGTCTTGTCTGTTCTGTTGGTGACTGGCACCTCACCCCATTGTGTAAAGGCCCTCTAGATCTTCAAATCACATCAGTCCTACGCCAAAAACATCCAAATGCTGGTGTCTGAAGGATCTTTAGCGGGCAGGTGCGTTCCTATCCTATCCCAAAATTTCTCTTTACAACTGACAGTAAAGAAGGAATGGCCCTTTGGTGGAAAATTCAAAATGAGAATATGAAGGAGTCTAAGGGGGGCAGAGCTCCCTTCCCAAAATTTCGATTTCTCTGTCCAACAACTCTGAATGTCGCATCAGCCCTTCCCTCATTTCTGCTGATGCAAGAAGTGGGGAAGATGCTAAAGCTGAGGGGCAGGATCAGGGTTCAGGCACCCCAATTATGATCATTTGAGGACTTTTCTTTGCCAGGATGTATTCTGCTTTCCCCCCCTTCCATGCTTCCATGCTTCCTTTGCCTTCCCAGCAGTAGATCTCAGAGCTGATTTCCCAGCTAAAACACACACCTCTGAGATGTTTCCAGCCAGTTTCCCGAGGTGTCCCAAAGCTGTCATTCCTGGTGGCAGTGCACCCTGGTGTGTCTGAGAACACAAGGTCTGAAACAGGGTCTGGGAGGGGTCAGATTCACAACAGGAGCTGGAATGATGCACCTGCATCCAGTGCCTGATCCCTTTAGGAACTTCAGGTGAGTTTTGCAGCACTCAGGGGCTCCTCCAAAAGAGTTTTCCTGGACTGTTTTGTGCCTGTTGCCCAGGGATTCACACACAGCTGCTGAGCTGTAACATCTTGTCTATATTTATCAAACTTTTCACTAAACCTGTACAATTTCATGTCAATGCATGATCTGGTGAGACAAGCAGAAATTTATTTTAGAAGTTACAACACTTGTATTTTCAAGAAAGTGACGAAGGACTCCAGTACCTCTGGAGATATCCCGCTTTTCTCCCCACCCTCTGCTGCCCAGGACTCCCCCCAAGCTCTTTTATTGCGAACTGTGCACCATTACCAGCAGGTAATAGGAGTAGCCACTATTACAAAAGGTAGATGTAAAACTAAACTCAGGGAACCACTTCAGCTCACAATAATGGTGCCCATAATTTTTAGGGCTGCATAAACAGTGCCTCATATTTTTGGAACATCAGTTCTTATCGTGTTATCTCTGTGCATTTTATTTATGCGTTTTACTTTCCCTTTTTATTTGATGTTATTTTACCATGCTGAATGCACCTGTAGCATGAAGGAATGGAGGTATTTGAAATCTTTGGCTCCCTCCGGTGAAAATGACCCCTGAAGTGTGTAGTGGATTTGGCAGCAGGGAATTCCAGAGGGCCCCTCTCACTGCTGCAATGAATCCAAGTGAAAATCTTGTTGTAAAGGCAATTTTTTGCCCTTGTGTTGTTTCAAATATTTTAGGAGCTAGGATGGAAGAACGTTCACTCTTCTGATGGCTTCATTGTACGCATTTGGAAGGGGAGGTGGTTCTTGGTAGACTATGCTCTCTTCTGTGTGCTGTTGGAATGTTTCAGGAGAGGAACACATGCAGCTCTCTGCCAGGATTCAGGAGTGTTTGGGGCTTGATAAATCACCTTCAGATAAGCACTGGGGGTCTGAAGTGCTCCTGGCAGGGGTTATTGAGGATTGCAGCTATGCAATCCCAGAACATCAGCCTCTAAAAGGATTAATCCCAGAGGTGATTTCAGGAATGTTTCTACTCTACTCTGGGTGACAGCCCCAGCAGAAATAATTCTTGGAGCTTTTTTTCCCTGTGATGTTGTGCACAGGTGTCCATCCACAGGGAGGCAGCGGGGAAGCGCTGCACTCAGGGTCTGCACTGTTCTCCCTTTATCCCAAGAATCTCTTGTTTCTGCAGATAGTGACCCTGAATTTGTTCATCTTTAGTCACTTCAAATTTTCACAATAAAGGCAATACACTGATCTCTTTTATTCACCTCCACGTAACATCTCCATCAGAGGAGGTTGTAACTCAGGCCGTAGTTGGGAGAAGGACCCTTCTCCTCCCCATTTGGGAACAAAAGTATTCACAGGATTACAGTTACTGGAAGAGAACACACACACAAAACACAAGGGATGCCTTGGAAAGGTTGCAGCCAGCACATGGGTGGAGCTAAACATCAGAGAGAGACCTACAATGAGGCCAAGACTGACAATTCCTTCTCAGGCTGAGGGATCTTCTTCCCTAGATTCTTGGGCCACTGTGAGTGGGCTGGCAGACCCCAGGGGAGAGGACTGTTTGATGATCCCCTCCTCCACTACCTCAGGAAGCAGAAAGAGCCCCCATGTCCTGTTTCCATCCCTGAGGATGAGATGGACACAACTTTCTTAGGCCACTGCTGAGGGACAAGGGCAAAGCCCTGGGAACAGTTTCAGGATCCCTTACCTCAGTGAACGCTGAAGGGAATCTGGGAGTGTTCCTTGCAGGATGAAAAGAGGAATCAGAGGCATGGGTTACCCAAAGGGTCAGAGGGAACAGAAATGGGCCTTGGGTTAAATAGTGACCAAAGCTTCACATTTTCAGCTTTTCCTTCTCTTTTTCTCCCCCAGAACATAGACAAGATGTTCTTGGTTTAGAGACACATCAATAACACTTGGAATGGCCATGGCTGTCACTGATTTTGTGTCTGCGGGGGTGAGACACAGCAAGGCAGGGCAGAGCTCTGGCCGGCCAGGGCTGGCATGACCACCGTTGTATCCATCCAGAGAGAGTGTGCCATGAGGACAACAACCTCACCCAGCCCTAATGCCCACTTGGCAAACTCCTGGCCGTGCTGAAACATCTTCAAGATCAGCTCAGACAGCAGGAGAACCATTGTAATTGAGAATCTTTGATGGCTACAGGTTTGATAGTAGCCAGGTTTGAAGGACATTCCATAGCTCCAGACTGTGTCCGTGCCCAACCACGGACATGGAGACCACTGCAGTTCTTTTAGAGATGGTTCCAAAGGGATTTGTGGTGTCTGGAACCCCAAATTTATGGGTCGTGGCACTGGGGAGCACACACAAAGATTGCCACTAGATATAGGCTTATAACAGCCCACAGAACCTTTTCCATCAGTTCAGGAAATTTCTGAGTTGCAGTGGTCACTGTGACAGCTGGGGACAAGGGGTGGCTGATCTAGGCTGGCATGGGCGACATGAAACTGCATTCACATTAAAAAAAAAAATCCAACAAAAAAACTCAACAACCAAACCGGAAAAAGAGACCTTTTTCCCCCTCCTCTGAGTATTTTCTGCAGGGCAGTGTGACCTCAGTGCTCTACTTTACAGACTGCAGTAAATGGCCACATTTTATTGAGTCTGTGGGCAACCTGCCATCCGTCTGGTCTGGAGGTCTGAAGTCAAAGGGCAGAGATGGCAAGTATCCCTTATTTTGTTTACTTCTAGGGACACATCTTTGCACTACAGGGACACTATTTATTTCCTCATGCTCACAGGGAGCCGAACTAGAACTTGGATTTTTTAAATAGCTTTCTCTAAATAAACTTCCTAAAGCCCTAGCCCAGAAAACGCTGCTATGTCCATGTATTTTGATGAGACTCTACTAATTCCACAGGGCCCTAAGGAGGGAAACCTATTTAAAAACATTTGTTAAGAGAGCTGTGACTAATCTGAGCTGACCTAATTAACCCAAAATGTCCTGTGTGGAAATTGTTGTGGATGCTGAACAAAAGGCCCGGGCTGAATGCACATAAATTTTCCGTCTGCACTCTCATTCCCAAGGAAGCAGTCAAATCTTTAAGTGTTATTTCTAGATTGGTATTCAGAACCTACACCTTGCCAGTAGCCTCTTCCTGCAAGGAAGCTAAAAGCTTTCACCTCACTGTGGGAAAAACAAAAAAAAAAAAACCCTGTGGTGCTCTTGACAGCAGCAAATTCTTTTTACACTCGGTAATGTGAGCAGGTTTCATCTATGTGTGATGTCTTCACAGGGAACACCTGCCCTCAGCTAATTGGGAGAGATCCAGTCAGTGCAGTCAGCGGAGCATTGCAGAGCTGTGTACAATTCCTTTTGTCATTAGGAATAGTCATCCCAAAATAAAGTGGGTCAGTTGGACCCTGGAGTATCTTCTTTTTTTTTTGCCCTCTGACTGTACAGGGAACCTCCAGGCAATGAGCTGTGGTGTGGATGATTCTATGATAGGCTTTTCAGGATTGGTGAGATGAATCCTGCCCTGAATCTCAGGGCTCAGTGCCTGCTGGGCTCTCAAGCTGATGCTCAGACCAGAGAAGGCCACAGGGTTACTGGGTAGGGAGGAATCTGGTCCATGAGGAAGATTTTACACCTCAACAGCAGAAGATCAGGGAGGTGAGAAGCAAGACAGAGTTTAAGAAACTGCACAGTACCTTTTATGTACACTGGGCACTGCTGGAGTCAACAGAGATGTGTAAAATAGCCTGAAGAAGTGACTTTCCCAATGTTACATGGGAGGAATGCAGACATAAACGCCCTGGGGAAGATGTGAAAGACCTTGGCACACCGGTTTGGCAGAGGGGTCAGAAAGGGGAGGTTGTAGAGTTATTAGCCAGAGTGAATCTGCAGAACCAAGGCACAATTTGGGTGGGTGGATCAGAGACAAATCTAGTCTGGACCTGATGGACATTCAGGGCATGTGTGGCAGTAAATGGTGTTTGCCACAGACATCGAGGAAGGAGCCAACAGAAAATGCTGTGTTGGTTTGCTGGTATTTTGAATTTTAAGCTGGAACATTCAGGAGAGGAAGGAAGGCAGAGAATCATAAAACATAGAATGGTTTAGGTTGGAAGGACCTTAAAAATCATCTGATTCCAACCCCTGAGAGGGGGACAGTCTGTAGCACAGATTTGAGCAGACAACAGGATGTTTATGGGTCAGTGCCAAGGAGAAAGGATGAGATTTCCATTGGGAATGTAGCTGGCAAAGGTAAGGATTTTTTATGGGACCCTTGCATAACAATGATGGATAAATGCGCATCTGCAGGTTAATTTTCCTGGAGAAAAGTACTGAGAAGGAGTCTGGAGGCCCACCATGGGGAAAAAAAAAATTTAAGATCAGATTCTAGAAACTGAGAAGAAACAAAATCTTAAAACCAGAAAAGATCTTAACCTTGTAATTGTAAACAGTGCCAAGAAAGGAGACAGATGATAAAGAAAAACTAATAGGCAGTCCCAGACTTATCCATTCCAAAAAAGTACAGGACACACTGAGTTTAGAGAATGCACATGAACTTGGAACAGCATTTCTCTTCTTAGGGAGAAATTACTGACCAGGATAAATTGACACTACTGCTTTTGGGCTCTCCGGCAGAAAGTGAAGGCTGAAATTACCTTTTTTTAAAAAAAGAAATAATATCCCTGTTTTTCTAATCACTGTCTAGAGGCATTTGCAGTGCTGGGTTGTCCCTCCCTGGTGTAGGACAACATGATGAACGATGCTTGTTTGAGCAGCAAACAGTGGAGACACTCCGCTGGTATCGATGCATCACTTGTGTAGCCCTGCAGCTACAGTTCCTGAATATTTTGGGACAGATACTCTTGAATCATAAAGTTATCTCACTACTCCAGGGCGATGCCTTTACGGGAGCATCACCCACAGATAAGAGGACTTTATTCTGCAGCTAAACCATCTTATTTATAGAGGAGGCTTGATCCCAGTCTGCAGATACCACTTCACATCTGAGCTGGGCGTGTGTGAGTCAGGCTGCCCGGAGTTAATTTTTCCCTTCAGGGACAAAATCACAGAGGATTCCTGAAAAGAAATCCCATTCCTCACTATGGAGTGCCAGGGATGAGAAAGAGAATTGTGGGTAAACTCTACTGTCTTGAATTTACATGAGCTTAATTTTTACCCCTCCAAAGCTGACTGGATAAAAACACCTGTCAAAGGAGGCAGGAGGATGAGATTCTGGGTTAAAAAGTATCACACACACCGCTGAGTACAGCACTCCCAGGCGTCATGTGTGAGGAGGGATGAGTTAAAGAGATAAATCTGGGCACAACAGAAGGATCAGAAGTGAAGCAGCACTTCTTCAGAAGATACCAACCACCCCATCCTTCCCCTGTTACAGTGTGGAAACAGCATCTGGATGGGCTTGAGGGATACGAGGGAGAGCGGGGCAGTCCCATGTCATGAACCAGAGCAGGGGATGGAGACAGGCTTCCTCTTTTTTATGTCTTTATCCTTTTTGTTTGAAAATAGCCCGTTTAGTCTGTGCTTGGGACACAATAATATAAATAATGTTGAAAATCTGTGTTTGGGACAGAATAATAAAAATAATGCTTAATTTAATAAAAATAAAACAATTATTTTCTAGTAATAATCATGAAACAACAGCAATAATAACAATAACAACAGCAACAGGCTTCTTCAGTGTTTGTGAGAAAATGTGAGGTCCTAAGCCATAATTTCCACTTACAAGCAAATATATGATTTTTTTTTCTTTTTTTAACATCTAGACAGCCTGCTATTAGAAAGTCCAGTCCATTTTGCTGTTTTGCTGTGTTTGTGTGATTGTCTCACAGCTGTCCAGTGCTCACCTCTCCTCCTGGGTGCAAACTGTTACCTTTGTAAAGAGACCATCATGTAATTGGTGGCATTGCTGTGTTGAAAATACACTTTTTTTTTTTTTTCTTTAAAAGGGTGACTAAAGGCACAGAAATGGAGCTGTGCACTACCTGTGTTTCATCTCTCTGCTCCTTGCTGGCCAGGGACTTCAGCCTGTCAAAAAGCCCAAACACATCCCAGTATAGGGAGCTGAATAATGTAACTGCAACTCCCAATGACATTGTCGGGGGGCCTGGAAGTGCCTCTTCCTGGGTTCCTCGTTTGGAACAGCATCTCATCATCCAGTACTTTTTCCCAGGTGACATGAGGTGAAGCTGCTGAAAAAAAAATGAGTAACTGGTGTTTATCAAAGGTAGGATAAACCGGCAATATTTTTATGCAATCAGATGAACTTTCCCATTTTCTCTCTTCTCTCCTCTTCCTTTTCCTTTCCTCTCTTACTTCCCTTCTTGTCTCCTCCCTACTCTTTTCCAAGGCTGGTGTGGGTGAAGGTTGGCTGCTCACTAAGGGCAGTCACCCACTGGCGAGGACCAAAAGAACAAAACCTTACACTTGAAGCAATTTGGGGCAGGAAGTGTTTATTCAGTGTCTCCCATCCAGGATGTCACACAGCGAGGCCCTGACCTGGTTGAGACTGTCATGAGTAATATATAAATCAGTATTAATCATCGTGAGCAGCAGCCACCTTGGGATGAGAAAATGATTCATTACTCCAATCTGCTGAATTATTCACTCTTCTGGTGCAAAAATGGCATGAAATATGAGCTCTGAGGATGTGGAGGCTTTTATCATGATAGGGATTTCATTCTGGTACCAGAGGTAAACTCTAGCTGGCATAAAAAAAAAAAAAAATTCTCTCTGAAATTTATGATGAAAAATGTGGGAGTATTTTTACCGAATAACACATTTTATTAAAAATATCACTTCTTTTGTCTACACTTTTTTTTTTGCATTCTAACACAGAAACAGCTTGTTTAAGTCTTTGCCATCCAAAATTATGCTCATCACCATACAACATAAAAAGAATTAAAAGTATTTTAAAAGTTGAAATTTCAGTTTTATAAAGGATGAGTTGTTTGACTTTTTTTCAAACAGAGAAGTAAATATTTACTGAAAATAAGAGATTCTCTCTAAAATGAGGTATTTTTCAGCTGACTGTGTGAGTTTCTGGGAATAAGGGTTTCTGTAAAGATATTGACAAATGATGTGAAAAAGAAAATTTTGGGAGAAATTCAATAAGGTGAATATCAGGGAGCACATGAGTTAAAGTTAATATCTCCTGCACTGGTGTCCAAACAAAAATTCTGCAGAAAACTGTCATTTGCTCAGAAAATTAAACCGCACCCAATGTTATGATCTGACCACTGAGAACATGAAGCATGGAAATATATTTTGAGACATTTATTTTTTGAATATAAATTTTAACCTTATTTTCCCTCTCAGTTTGCCGCTGTGGATCTCCTGGAGCATCATGGCAACACCTTAGATTCTGGAATGATTCTTTGTCCTTATCCTGTTATTCCAGCTGGTGGTGGTGGTGATTGTACCTTCATGTGTCCTGTGGAGCAAAAAAAGAGAAGAGAGTTCCACAGAGTGAGACGTGTAATTTAATGCAAATCAAAGAGACAATCCCGTTCTGAGAGATCAAAACAAACACTGTGAATACCTTTTCTCTGCCACTCCAATAACTGGAGCAGTGGCAGAGATGACAGCTACCAGTGCTATCAGCTCTGCTATCTCATACAGAGAGGTTACTTGAGCTCTGAAGACAGATTTATTTTGAGTAAATTATTGCATTTCCATCATCTGATTCTTGGATCATAATAGTCATAATAATAATTCTGGCCATTTGATATCTATTTCTAATTCTAATGTCATCTTTCTTGAGGGCATTTTCAGCTAAACAATATTGGTTTTACTGCCTGTGTAGGAAATAAAACCACAGTACACAAAGAGAGACGTAAATTAAATAAACCGAACCAATAAAGTGCTTTAAAACCTTTGCCTCATTGGAAGTATTTAGGGATGGGAATGAATTAGGATATTGGTTTTTCTTTTCCATCCCAGTCTTTCCAAAGACTGCCAGCAGGGGATACACCTTCAAGAATGTTAATGAATGCCAACCTAATGAGATCCCATTAATATTATTAAATTACCCAGAAAACACTATTCATCACTGTAAACTCATTTAGCAGGGAGGAAACTCACCTGAATTACTGTAGGGTCCTTGGCAGTTATCCAAACCCTGTGATGAGCAAGGCAAGTTCCTGACAGTCCACTGACACTGACGCTGTTTTCTGGTGCTCCCCAGCACCCCGTCCTCACACCAGACTTCAGGAGAATCATTTTGTCTCAAGGATAAGTTGTGTGGAGAGAGGAGATCCACTTCCAAGAAGATGGAAAGGAATGGGCATCCCATTGCCCCTTCTACTCTGCCAAGTAGGCTCTCCACCCCTTCTCCCAGCAGGTCCAACCCTACGCACCAGCCGGTTCCTCCAGATCGCTGGGGGCTGTGGGGTGTGGAGTGAGGAGAGCAGCCACCCAGCCTCATCCATCCACTGGAGTCCAGATGATGGATGAGCCCAGCCCTGGCAGAATGATTAGCAAATAACTCATAAAACCCAGTGAACTCACAGAGCAGGGCAGGGAGAGGAACCCACAAGGGAGAAGGAGAAACGTTAAATTAAAATCAGGCTGTGTAAGCACGAAGACAAAGTTCACCTTCCAGCCTGGGTGAGCACCCCAGCATCAATCAGCCTGCTATTTGAGCAGAAAGTGTGGCATGAGAGAGAGGGAATGCTGGGGTTCTTTATATGTTCTTGTGTTCCATACAGTTGGCTTTGCAAGGATTGGGTTCCCCACTGCCCTTCCCAATGAACTTCCCAGGTAGTTTTTGCTTGAACTTATTCCCCCCTGAAGTAAACCTCATCTAAAGGCTCCTGTGGCTGGAAATCTGCCTGGTGTTGAAGGATCTGGAGGTGCTGGTTTGGTTGAACATGAACCAGCGCATGCCCGGGTGGGCAGGAAGGCCAAGGGCACATGGCTTGGATCAGCAATAGTGTGGTCAGCAGGACCAGGGCAGGGATTGTCCCTCTCTGCTGGGCACTGCTGAGGTCACTCCTCAAGTCCTGGGGTCAGTTTTGGACCCATCACAAAAGAAAGACATTGAGGGGCTGGGCCGTGTCCAGAGAAGGGATCAGAGCTGGGAAAGAGTCTGGACCATAAGTCTGATGAGGGAGCTCAGCCTGAAGAAAAGGAGGCTCAGGGAGAGCTCACTCCCCACAACTCCCTGACAGAAGGATGTATCCGGTGGGGGTTGAGCTCTTCTCCC
>VYZQ01035120.1:112347-128311 GCA_013400655.1 Mystacornis crossleyi | reverse complement strand
ACCACATGTCAAAAAAGGGACACCAGAACTAAACTGACATACTGTATTTATTGCACAAATTTCCCCTAAAATTGGGAATGGTTATTATAATACAAGTGCACATCTTGGGAAATATATACAAAAACAGAAGAGATAACAAGTATGTACATTTTACCCAGCATTTTACAAGTACCACCATCTAAATAATTTAGAGAAAGCAAAAAATTGTCATAAAACATTTCTAAGAACTAATAGGGAAAACATATGCAAGGTGTAAAATCTGTTCTTTTAAACAGTTTTTTGTTCTTAGCAGCCCAGTGTTTGCCAATTGCAACAAAATTGAATTTGCTAATTTGTGTGCCTAGTACACTTAGGTTTCAGCCAGAAAATTAAGACATGTTAATAATGGAGACTGGGAATAGTGAGAAAAAGAAATCAAACATTAGTTTTCTATTCACATAAAAGAATTACGATATATTTTAAAAAGTCAATGCTATATCCTGTAAAAATCCCTTTTTGTATTATTTAACAAGCAGACATACGTACCACATTGTTCATGTACCCAAAAAGTTAACTCACAGGAAAACTTCCCATCACACGAGGGTTTTGGTTGTGTTCTGCCCACAATACTGCTGAGAGGTGGAGAGGGTGCTGCCATGCCAGGAGGGCCTGGCACTGTGGGAGGATGATGAGGAAGCTGCATCCATGGCTGCTCAGTCTGGGACTGACTGAACACATCATTAACACCATTACTGGGTGGTGTTGGGCAGAGGGCAGCAAAGAAGGTGCCACCCAAGAGCTACCTCCTTCTGCTGTCATGTTAATACTCACTGCAAGCTGTGCAAGGGCCCTTCTGGAGAGTCAAACCCATTTCAAAGCCACACCAACATTCGGTGCAATAACGGCTTAAAGGAAGAGGACCAGTGTTCTCCTCTAAGGATCATTATGAGCTCAGTAATGGGGGATGCCAGGATGAGGGTGCAGCTGCCGAGCTCTCTGGGCACGTGCTATGGATGAACTCACCCATGGAACCTCCCGAAGCATAGGCAGGAACCCTCCTCTGCCAGCCCTGGCAGTGCAGACGCCACCAGGTCACTGCTGCCAGTCTATATACAACATGGAATCTTAACTACTGCATATACCACATATCCTAACAAAGAGTTAAACACCCACGTTTTGAGTGCAATCCTATATTTCATTAGAAATGTGTTTACACAACTGGGCCCCTGTTTTGTGCTCATTCCAAGAGCCAGATGTAATATAATTGTGTGGCAAGGAAAGTACATTTGAAAAATGGGAGAAACAAATCCTTGGATCACATATTAAACATGAGTTTTTCCCCTGCAGCAGTCAGCATTAGATTTTCTATACAAAAGAGTTTCCAATGACACTGTCTGTATTAATGTTAGGGTCCCTTCCTGATGTAGACTCAGTCCTACACAGAAGGGAGTGGTGGGTTTGCCATGTAGATCTCCCTGGAACAGAGTTTTAGGTGACAGATTTTAAATAGTACTGAAAAACTACCCCAGGTGAATCCTGGCCCCAGAGAAGGAAGGGAGGGGAGTTCTGTCACTGACAGAGGTGGGGCAGGGATGTCTCCTATTGTTTTCAAGTTTATCAAATGGTTAAAATAGATTTGTACTCAAAGTAATTTTTCAAACAACAATAGCAGGCGTGCTGTTCTATTGAAAAGATGATTACAGAATGACGTATTTACAGAAATTTTATAGAGTTTAGCAACCAAGTGAATACGTGTCTCCTATTTGTGTGGATAATCCATGAATTTCAATATACTAAACCTAACAGATGAAAACAGAAGTTGGAATCAGCAACATTAATTGGCTGCTAGGACAAATATGCAAAGCAAAGCCTAGCATGAAGTGTCCACTTAAACTGAGGTAGTAGAGCCTTCAGAAACATAATCCATCTCCAACTGTCTATTTACATTACTTACACCAGGTTGGGTCCATCAGCTACTCGTACAGCTATTGTATATACAATAACAAACCAGTGATGGCTGAGTAACAGAGAAATGCTGAGAATAAAATAAACAACATTTCCTGCTTGTAATTACACTAGTGAGTAGAAAAGGAATTAGAGTCATCTGCAGCAAGGGTATATTTGTCAAAAAATATTTTGGATATTACTACACTATGGTGTAATCAATGTTCATACTTTTTTTGTAGAACAGTTTAAAAAAATGTATCAATTAGTTACCTGAGCAATTAAGGGTAATAGTCTACTTGTTTTGTCCCCAGTGCTTTGGTACAATTATTTCTAGTTCATTATTTCAATAGCTGACTGACTGCTGTAAAAAGAATATGATGTTGCAAGAACATTATAGATCATAAAAAAAGAGGTAATTGTCATGTCATTCTGGGGAACCCGTGGGAAAATTTCAGCCAACGTTCTCTTTAGATTATTTTTGTTTTTAACATTATGATTACACTGAGGAAGAAAAGCATCATTTAGTATAAAGCAACATTAAAACATTATAGACATTTAATACTGGTTACAGCATCCAGCCAAGAATCTCCATTGCTAGTTTGTCTCTTGGCCTCTTCCTCCCTCCTCGCTGTTGCCCTCTGTCCCCCACTATTTCCTCTTCCTAGTAGAAAGATCATAAATAAAGTCTGTAGCTGACTGTCATTAATAAGTTTCTTACAAAAAAACATAGGCTCCTGCCCCGTTCTTCTTCCAGGAAGTATTCAGAATTGGACTATGACATGAAAAAGCAGAAGTTGTTTACAAATCACTGCAGCTTGAGAATTACAGATCCTAACATGATCCTCATCAGCTGAAGCCTGGCTGAAGGCAGCTGCTCTCTTGTTCAGTTTATAAGGGGCGATGGCATAATGTATTTCTCAGAGCAGTTCTTCCTCCATTCCCCAGTAAAAGACAGAGTCAGCCATTGTGGCAGAAACTGCTAAAAAATGCATCTCTTCAGCTTTGCTAAAATCTCCACTTTTCTGTGGCTGAAATCTCAGGCTTACTCAGTTTTCTTTTGTCCTTTCTTTATCCTTTTTTATAAATGGCCAAGTGGGAGAGGAGAAGTGTCCAGCTGTTTTCACACCGTGCAGTCATACATGGAGGTCCTGCAGCTCAACAAGCAGTTTGTTTTACTTGCTGCAAAGAGAAAGCAGCCAGAACAAGTTGTCTTCCACTTTGTTTCCAGAGAGGCAAAAAGTCAAAGTCTGTGGCCTCTGGCATTTTAAAGAAGGATCTGGGCAACGTACGGAGAGTGAGTGCTTGCTACAGCTGCCAGCAAGGGAAGGTCGCTGGATTCAATCCTGAAAGGAAGCAGAAGAGTCATGTTTAATCCAACCCAAAATATCACTGGGCTGAATGCATGTCAGAACCCACACTGCCTGCTCGAGTCCCAGCACTTGTACTTGGGCCACGGGCTACACACTGCAGCTGCCAGATTGTTCCTCCCTCCTCTCCAGATGCACCTGCTCCCACAGTGTCACCACTGCCTAAGCTCCCACCTGTCTGGTGGGTTTTTAACAGGGCCAACAAACTCGTGAGGAAACAGATGGAGGGAAGAAAATTCCTCCTAACCTCACAGTAAATGGAATAATAGCTGGGGGGACACAGCAAAGGAGCATAGGACCAGCTAAAGCTGCCATGCCCAGCACCATGCATGCTCTGTGTGCCTTCCTGCTCACCCTGTACTCCTCTGCAGGAAAACATACTCAGAGCCTTCCTATAAACACCCCTTAAATAGCTCCTCTGCCTGTGCCCCACACCCACAGAGGGGCATTATGTGCCTTACATGACACAGAGAGTGTTTTCTGCCATGTAGGGAAAGTCAGCCTGGAGGAATCAGGTGCCCCATGTTGTTCAGTGATGACTGACCAACTAAGAAGTGAGTCTGATAAGCTCCGGAGTGCTGAGCCCATCTTCCTGCCCACAGGGAAGACAGAAAGGCTGGGAGATCCTTGGGATCGCGCAATGGCTAAGGAGAAGCCTGAAGCCATGGGTAACTTAGGAATTCTGGTCCTGTTTAGGAATCCGTTTTGCTGTGCTTAGGAACAAGCCCAGCTTAGGAACAAGGAGGGTGCGGCACCAGGACACCCAGGGCAGCACTGCTGGGAGAAGTTTGTGACCATACCCCAGCACCACACCCAGCTCCTTGACATGGACTCTCATCTGGCCCTTGAGATACTCGGACAGCATCTTGCTTTTGAAGTAGAGCTCCTGCAGACGATCTTCCAGGTGCATCACACACTAAAAAAAGCAAAGGGAATTGTGTCAGGGAGAAGACAGAACCAAACCAATGTCACAGCAGAAAGCACAGATCCCATACCCCTGTTGCCTGTTCTGTGGCCGTGTCTAGGTGAGATATTCACTGGCAGGACTTTCATTTTTGAGCAGAAGCCTTTGATTACATATTAAATCAAAATTAATGAGGCAGCTGTTTCAATTAGAGTGACATTTCAATAGGTATCTCAAACAGCTACACCAGAGGATGCACTGGCTATGGATACAAACACTAGGCAGAGCCTTACATCTCTTTAACCTATGAAGTTAAAGGGTGCTTCAAAACCATCACCCTTGTGATTTCCATTTAGACTTACAAAGTTTGGAGATAAATTATGCTTGTAAAGCTGAAGAGTGGAATGAAGCAGGTTGGAGATGAGACTGGAGACTAACACTTCTTTTCCCAGTTTATTCTCAATCATCCGCCTCTGGCTACTGGCCACTTGCACTGTCCATTTGTCCGTGTCTGCAATAATGCAGACAGCTTCTGCGATGGGCTCGTCCAGAACAGGGTGCTAGGAACAAAAAAATGAAGAGCAGAACCCTGAGAATGACAAATGACAGCAATCTTTCCACAAAACTTCACCATTCTGGATAGTAGGACAACATCCCTGGATAGCAGGGTAGCATCCTAGACACTGCTTCACCTAAAATACATCCACCCACATTGCATTCCATCCATTAAAACCAGAGAGATTTTGTGAGCAAGGCACAGTCTTAGAAGGATAGTGGCTGTTTCACCCTTTCTTCTAGAGTTTAAAGTGTGTCACTGGCTGACAATTACATCTTCTGGTATTTGATATAAAGAGTTCTGACATATCTAAAGTATATTTTAAACTCCTAAAACTGAAAGCACCAAAAAACCAACTTGGTGTTCAGTGTGGCTGCGTTAATGAGGTCAGATTATTCCCAGCTGTCACTGATTTTCCTCCACGGGAGGCCAGCAGAGGGAGTCCGGAACCAAGCCTGTGCCTTGCCATTCCCCCCAGCTGGTGTTCCATCTCTCCAAAGCCATGAAAAAGGGTTCGAAAAAGGGAGTATTTGGAAACCCACTGTCCTCCCTAATACGTTTTCTGGACTGAACTGTTAGCAATTATCTGCTTCCAAAGAGTCCCACAAGGGCTTCATACAGGCACTGGGATGCAGTTACTGTTTTACTTGAAGATTAGCATAAAAATCTCTCTTGGGCTATATTTCAGACACATCTATGCCACAGTAGCAGGTGCCTCGCACTGCTGCCTCTTTTGCCTTAAGTTCAGTTACACTTCCCAAATAGCTTAAACAAGCCCCTGGAACAACCAGCCAAGGGAGCAAAACTCATCCCCTGTGAGGCTGGGCACAAGGTAGGGGGACAGGCATGCAGAGAAGGGCCACAGGTCTAATGCACGTCATTAATGCGAGAAGTAGGGAAAAGGGGACTTCATGGAAGGTCTCGGGAAAGTGGCTGCTCACCTGTGAGTTTTTCCTTGTTCTCTAGGGAATAAACTAGATGGGAGCAGACGTCACACTTTCAGTGACAGCCTGCTTTCTACTTCTTTCCTGGTAACTAAAAGGGGGAGGAAATACCACACATCCTTGTCATGCCCCACTTCATCTAGGGAAAAATGTCTGTGGAGAAGAGACGATCTCCAACACATGAGAAGCACAAGTTCCCTTCAGACCATTATCTTTACATTGGCTTTTCCTTTTCCAGTGAAGCCAGCACTATTGGACACATGGACTACCATCCTAAAGGAGGAGAAATGTCCCCAGAATACTGAGCATTCCTGATGGAGAACACCTTCTGCCACACTAGCCACAGCACAGTGGTCAGGCATGCAGGGACAGAGGAGGGAGCAACGGGAGCTTCTGCAGCACGGCAGAAGGACTCTGTGCCCAGGAAGGGAGGCACAACCTCAGTATTTGGGCTTGTTTAATGTCATTCCATCATGTGGGGACACAATCATCAGCTGCCAAGCCTACAGGAGACAGTGATACAGCTTAGCACTGAGACCCATCTTCTGAGGGCACAAGCCTCTCAGCTGGCTTCAGTGGAAGTCCGATCTTTTGTGCTCCAGATTTGCAGTGAAATATCCACGTTTTTCAGATACATTAATTGAGAGAGGAGAAAAAATTGGTGACCTGGGACTGGAGAAATCTGACAGGAGTTGTGACAGGAAATATTTCCACTTCCAGCAGGTTTGTACCTGCACAAACATTTACCTTTCCCTACTGTGAGAAATACATTAACCAAATATAGCTTAATTACCTGCACAGCATGAGACAAATCTGACACCAAACAGTGCCTCAGCTTTTCATCACTTCCTATTCCTTGCAAAACAAAGTCAGGGACATAAGATGAACAGTAGCCTCCTAGTAAGGATCTTCCAAAATTGGCGATACTGGGCTGGACAGAGTTGACTTCAACTAATTTTGACCTGCAAGAAAGACATATCAAAGAGATGTACAACAGTAAACAGCAAATTCAGCTTACAGAGGTTGCATTTCTACTTTTTTCATATCTCTTCTAACTTGAAGTCAAGCACTTTTAAAAGAGTTTACAGTACGCTTTTGCAGTCAGCCCATCCTGGAAGCAGAGAATACAAGCCAAGATCACAATACACCATTAGTATCTTTTTCCAGATCACTGATCTCTCAATATTCCTCAACAATCAGCAAGCTCAAGAGACACTTTTCCAACCTCTGATGCCAAGTTAGGCTACAGTCCTCCAAATACGTGACATGAGAAGAGGCTCCATCTTTTTTTAGGCTCTGTTAGTGCTGAACAGTACTTACCCAGGGAAGGGAATCTCATATTCCTCTGCCCAATCTTCTTGCTCTCCTCCATAATAGTTACCACTCAGTCTAGTTAGGTCATGGCCTGTATCCTCACTTTCGCTGTCACCCAGGGCACTGTCTGAACTCTCATTTCTTGGAATGTCCCAATCAATTCCGGGGGTGACCTTTTTCTCTATGTTTTCTCTGTCCCCATGGGGGATGCGAATAGAGATCTTCTCTCTTTGGTCCTGCTCATTAAAGCAGTTTTTGTAGGTGTCTTGTTGAACACAGTCCATGAATTTACAAAATTCGCTAGGTGGTTTGCAAGCCTTTGTACACAGCTTTTTAGAAAATTCTAAACTGTTGTGAGCAAGAAGGCCCGTAGCTGGTTGCCCTGGAGTATCATCAATAGTCCGGGTTTCAACTGAACTGTCATCAGTGAAATATTCATCAAACAGACTCATGCTCTCAGCACTGTATGGGTTTGGGTTCCAGCTCTGATGCTCACTAGCAACTTGAGGAAAGGGTTCAGCTGTCCCACAGTCTCTATTTTGGTCCTCAACAGTTTGTTTAGCTTCACAGTTCTGATCAGCAGACACTCCTGCCTCCACTGCTGACGGGCTGTGATGTCTGGCAATTTGTTCCACTACTGCCTGACTTCTTAGTTCAATGTCTGAATCAGGTGACATGGAATCTCCGATGAGAAAAGTCACCTTTGTCTGAACCTCGGCAGCGCTGCATGGCAACGTGTCCATGAAGAGCTTATCAGGCGGCTTCTTCTCCACAGCAATCCCAGGTGTCCTTGTCCCACCTCCTGCCTGGCTGCCTGGCTCCGGCATGTCCTCACTGCTCCACGTGCTTGCTGTTGGCTCCAAACAAGATTCTATCCCCATGCATTTCTCGGGCAAAGCTGACCCTGTGCACACCACAGTCTCTAGTTTGGTATCCAGGCAGGGCCTTGGTTGTGTCACATCCACAGCATCTTCCTGGCCATCCTCAGGAACGATGGTTCGATTCTCATCTGAAGAAGATTCCAGCTCTACCTTAGGAGTGATCTGCATGTCTTCTCTCTCCTGCTGTGCAACACTTTCTATGTTCTGTGCGAGGGAAATGGGACATTTGCAATATTTACAGCTGCAGCTGGGAGCTCTCATCTCTTCAGACTCGGTGGGTAGCAAGTTGCCCCTGTTCTTGTGCATCGTGACAAGCACATACTCAGACTCTTCCACTTCTCCTTTCTCCAGTGTGGTAGTGATAACAGTGCCAGGCATGACAATGGCCTCATCTTCCCCATTTTCCAGAAGGTGTGTCTCTTGAAGTTCAGAGCATCTGATGAAGTAAGTGAGGAAGTAAAGCAATCTCTGAACCAGGTCATGTCTTTTGCCAACCACAACTGTTTTCGCTAATCTCACAGGTGATCCGATGGCCCCATACAGGTCACCTAGGACAGGAAATTAAACACACAATTATTTAGCATCTTTGCAATAATTTATTCTTGTAACAGCCAACTGTTGGGCCAGTTTTCAAAGACTAGGTCTACAAGAGAGAAATACTAAAGCAGTAGAGTTACAACAGCTATGCTGTATTTTGTTTTCAATAAGAGAATCCCAAAGATGCTGTTGGTATCATCTGTAAGGTGAGGCACTGGTCAGGGGGACATCTGATGTCACACATCAGGGAGCATTCACACCACCTCACTCCAGCTTTGGAGGCTCATCTCCTGGGATCCTTAGACAGCCATGGGAGAGAGGAGACATCTGTGCCGAATTACCCTGGAGAGTCTGGACACTGGGCTGAACTTTTACCCACAAGAGAAAGCTGTGATAGAAACAAACCTATGCCAGGAATGAGGACAAAAAGTGACCATGGCAGGTGCATGGCTGAAGGCAACCTCCTTCTCTTCCCCTCCTTGAGCTCTGCTACGGGTTAGATGGGGTGTTCTGGCTGTACTCGAGTCACCAGGGGAAGTGCCTGTGCCTGTGTGTTCTGGAAGTATTAGGGCACTGTGTGACTGCAGGGGTGAGGGGACAAGGAGTCCTCTCAAAGGCCACCCTAACCACAATGGGTCCCTCAAGTCATATGAGGTCTGAAATCAAGTTTTCTTGCCAACTCCCTGGCCATTCTTACCTGTACAAGAATAGGAAAACCTTGTAAAACTCTCCCTTCCCTAATCAAATTCCATGAGAGTGTGTGTGCAGAGCAGGACAATTTGACCTCACCTGCTCTTCTCTACCGGGCAATTATCAGACAGTGTGACCAGCTACACCACTGACTGGGCTTTGAGACCTCCCCTGGGGGTTGCCAAGCTATGACTTCCAGTTCTGCATCACTCTACTGTATTAAAAGTATATTAATTTCTGATCAAAAGATGGATTTTCTTGATTTGCTCATTCCAGAATGAGGTTTAGTGATAGTGGCATCCCAAAAAATGAAAGCAGATTTTCCTTATAGGAGGAGGACCACAGGAGGCCTGGAATCCTCCACCAGCATCAGGGCAGGTGACCTTAAGGGACCCAACGCAGATGACTAAAGAGCGCCTTACTTTTTGGCTAACATTTTACAATGGATAATGCCTTAAAAACTTAGAGCATAAAAAAATACAATGACCACCTCTAAGCTTGAAACACACTTTTGTCTCATTTTGTATTAAAAAATAAATAACCTGGGAGAGGAGTAATGAGCATCATAAACCCCACCTCATGCATTCCCATTTATACAAAGCTGCTGGGGGGTTTAGAGGTGTTCGCCACGTACCGAGCTGTGCCCACAGTGGGTTGTAGGGATGAGTTTTGGCCAGCATGTCCACGCTCTGGGAAGAATGCTTCTCCAGGAAGATTCTTATGGGTGGCTGGCCATTGGGCATGACAGTGGGGACCCAGGCCAGGTGGTTAGTCAGCACTGCAGTCAGCAAAGCTGGTAAAAACCTGAAAGCAAAATGTTCAACATGGCTTTTTTCTTCCAGATACACACTCAAGATGTTAAACTGACAGCAGCTCTAGTCTATATGGATCAAGGATTAAAGAAACAGACTGGAATTAACAAAACAAAATCAGCAGAGATCATCTCTTTGGTCTTGGTTCTTTGGGGAGAGAAAGGGTGGCTGGACCTTCCCTCCCACCTTGGCAAAGCTCTTTTTTAGAACACATATTTGAAGTAAAATGAAATATTTTAACTTTGTGGCATCTCAGTTCCTCTGTTTGGCAATAATTATGAGACTTCCTATTTTGCGAGTTTTATGTTGTAAAACGTCTCAAAACCAATTTATTTCGTTCACTATAAGAAAGCAGTGGCACTGTGTAGCCCTTGTACTCCAAGGAGATCCCAAACCCTTAAAACTTGCGACTATGGATGAGAAGGACAACTATTGCTACTAAACCTGTAAAATAGCTGGGTGCTGTGTTCTTTCACCTAACCTATTGTGCAATTTCAGCACATATGACTGCTCCTCTTCAAAAATAACCCCCCTGCCCAAAGTTCTGCAGCTCACCCAGAGGAGCTGTGTTCTTACGCTGGCAAAACAGTTTTCACTGGCTAAGCAATTAAGGTGAAAAAACCTTCCTGAAAAACATTAAATATCTGATTTACTGCAATTATAGAGCATGGTTTCTGCTCTGTGGAGTTTTCCCAGTCAGTTTTCCTGGCAGGAGCATGGCCCAGGAGGCTCCACACGCTGACACATGGTGATGGTAGCCACAGTGGCTCATGTGTGGGGAGGAAAAGAGTCGAATGCTTCAAAATAATGTTATCTGAATAATTTACAAGCATCAGGAACCCTACAGCTTTCGTGCAGCCATTTCATAACTAGAGACAGCCAAACGAGGAGACTTAAAACTAGATTGGGAAGGATACAGGGCCTAATTTTTCACGTTTCCATCACTTGAAATCTTATTCTATTTAAAATAAAGAAACAAAATCCAAATAAATGACTATTTAAATGTAACCAAGATGTACAGGACTCAGAAGGGCAGGGATCAAAGGAGGCAATCCCAGAAAAAAGTTCCACTGAAGCAGGAACTGATCTTAAGAAAATACATTTGAACCCCTCACAACTCCCTGCGGTTTCTCCCATTGCACTGGGGCAGGAGCAGGTGGACCACAGTGACCACTGTCACTTTCCCATCTGGGGAGAGAAGAGATGAAAAAGGTGGTGGCAGAGCTGGAGGATGGGAGCAGCAGCCCCTTCCCACCCTGCAGGGAGCAGTGCCCCTGAGCGAACAGCTGATCTGCTAGTGCCATTCCCACCCAAACTACATTTGTGCTCCTTTTAGGACTTCAAGGGAGACAAACCCTTTAAAAACTTCCCCTACTTATGCCCTGGGGAAAGAGGATGAAGTGTTGACGAAAGAGTAAATTTATCAGATTCTCTCCAGTTTATCAGGAACTTACTTTCTCAATTTTCAGCATCTGCCCACAGCTGGGGCCAGAGAGGTGAGTGAGCACTAATGAGCACAGCAGTTTAGTGGCATTTTACAATGACTTAAGGTTTGAGAGCACTTTGTGGTCTAACAGTATTACAGACACGGCTCTTCCTGAATGTCTAATCCTGCTCATCATATGATAACTGATTCTGAAAGGTGGATTAATGCATTTTGTAAGGTATCTTCGCCCCCTTCCAGACATCCATACCCATCATGCACTTCCTATGGATATGTTTCAGATGTTCAGCCTCTACCAAGATTTAGAGAATTGTTGGGAAGCAGGAATTTAATGAGATTATTTCTTACTTGTTTCAAAAAGAAGGTATTTATGGATGGCTTTTTGATTCTTTGATTACCAGGATTTTAACAACTGATTTGAAAATTGGTTTGAAATAAAAAGGCACAATCACATAGGCAATTTAGAAACTAAAATCCACCATACTGGTTTTTAGAAGCATTTTCCATCAAGAAAATGAACTCCTTCATGAAGCGATGGCATAGTTGGTTCTTCTCTGGTGTCCCTGACATCATGGTGAGCCAGACAGGCTCCCCAATCCGCGGCATTGTGTAGAGATTGCAAATAGTTGTTCTAGAAAACAAAACAAAAAAATACAGGAGGTTAGCAAACAAACAAAAAAGCAAAGCAAAACAGAAATCCCAACTTAAAAGAATTCTGTGCAACATTTAGATCCAGCTATCTCTATTAGAAACAAATCAGCAACCATTATCCAAACTGTGTTGTTCATTACATAGTACAAATTCACCCTTCACCTTGGAGAGCTGACCCTCACAGGTTCCTTCTGCATCCACCTGACCTGATCCCAAACACCGCAACATTCCCTGTCACAAGTCAAGAGCGGCCCTGCTCTGAAAGCAAAAGGAATGAATGATTTCTTCTTGCTGTTATCTCCCTGCTTGTTCTCCATTTTTTTAAAAACAAACTTCTGCTTTATTTATGACTAGGACAAGATTATATGTATCTGACTTATAAAAATACCTTAACTTCTTCCTTGCTTTAAAAACTTGGTGTATCTCCAGGCCAAACCCACCCAAGTGTGGATGCGAAGAGCAGGGAACCAGCTCACATCTTTAGCTTTAAATAGAGAGTATGAGAGTCAAAGTCACCTTGTGGCTGTACCTATTACACACTCAACACATCCTTTTAGACTCTACAGAGGACAGTAAATGTATGATCAAAAATTGGCTTTGCAGTAAAATACCAGATTAAAATCCCTCAGATTACTGTTAAACTCCTTTAAAATATAAACAAGTTACAGTTTAGTTTTAAGTACAAAGCCTACATTATCACACTATGGGAAACTGTATTTTTAACACAGTAAAAATATAAGTCTGAAAAAACCCAAAAGGACATGGGAAATGACTGATCAATTCAGGTTTCTCCCCGCCTAATGCACTACTTTTTCTAGATAAAGTATTTTTGTTTTTAAAGGCAAAGATATACATTATCCCATTATCCCTAGCACCACCCCTGATTTATAAAGATCTTCTCTGGATATCGTGGACTCAAAATTTATGGACACTTAGAAGCAAAGCTGTGCACACCAGGCAGGCAAACACAATGGAGCAGCAGGTGCCAAATCTTCCACAGATTAGTGTTTCAAGTGAAACTCCCAGGAAGTGAGAGCTGCATGTCAGCAGCAGCACAGCACATCCCGCCCTGGTGCGGGGGCTCCCCAGGGTGGAGGGAGTCACCCCCCAGTTACTGCAGTTACTGGGCACAGAAGAAGCTGGGTGGTGACAAGAATCCCAGAGCACCTCCCCAAAGGGCAGCAAAGGTGACTGAGGTCACCAGGGCTCCTCCAGAAGGAAGGAGGTGAGGGGGCAGTGGTGTTCTCTGCCTTGCTTTTTCTACCAGTTTTCATCAAATACAAAATCCATTCTCTGTGCTCACAATAGTCAAAATCAACCCTGTCTTCCTCAAAGGTTGGACCTTCAAATCCTCCACTGCCAGAAGCATGATGAGAGCACCACAAAACAGTCAAGTGTGCTGGAGAGGGGGACAGCTGAGTTACCTCTGCGCTCCCCAGCCCCAAGAGGCTTTGCTGTCTGCTGGAGCAGCCTCACCAGCTGCTCAGTGTTACCCTCTGCCACTGGTCATGTCCTGGGAGGAAAGCCCAGCCTGGTGACAGATCTGGGCAAAACAGTCCTGCCACCTAGACACGAGTGGGGCACACAGCCAGGGACACTGTGACTGCCTCTGGGGCACCAGGGGGTCTCCAGCAGCACAGCAGTCTTGGGGCACTGGGATTTCATCCCTCTGCAGAGGGCGAGCTGGGACTAGGGAGGGTATTATTAGGGGAAAGCTTTCTGTTCACAGCCCATTAACTTGGAGTGGATATTAAAGATGCCCAAAAAAAGAAGAAACCTCAAGTCCAGGGACCTCAAACTCAAGGAGTTTCAAAGCTCAAAACAAGTGTGAATACTACACCTCCCAGATACAGCTGACCTGACAAGCTGAAGACAAACAGCACAACTTAACATAAAATACAGCTTATTTCTCCTTCCTATGCAAACTAATCCAAGCCAAGCCTCCTGCAGCTCAGCTGTTTTGAAAAAAGAAACTACCTCTATACTAAAACCAACATATTAAAATAGTTGTTTTCGTTGAAAAGATAGCCTGAGTCTTGTGATTCGTTATTTACTATTCTGGTAACCCTGGCTGCATCTGCAGCTGATAGTGTTTCCTCCGAGCCAGATCAGATTGCCCTGGCCGGTGGCCAGCAGGCATGTGACTGCAGTGCAGGGAACCCTCCATGCCAGCACAGGCAGCAATGGCACAGAGCAAGGGCAAGGATTAACTGCTTCCCAGTTCTGCAAACACCCAGGGAAGTGCTCTCCTGCCAGATAGCAAAGAGCAAAAACGAAAACAAAACAAAAAACCAGCACCAAGAAACCCTCCTCAAACACTACAGGGAAGTTAACTGGATTTTAAAAATAACAACCATTAAAAACCCAATTGGTCCCTCTCCTCTCGGCCATCTGCAGCAGTACTCCCTCCCCTCCCTCCCCCCCCACACACACACATCCCAGCATGTGAGGGAAACCTCAGTTAATGAGAGACTGCTCTTTCGAGGGTTCCAGTGTATTTAATTGGTTTATATTTGGAAATGCCTCTGTGAGGCTGAACTCCAGCCTGGAGCTTCCAGGCACCTCTGTCCCAGCAATGCAGCATCGAGCACAGGTGCTAGAGGAGCCCCTCAGGAAAAGCCTTTGCATCTCACAGGGTTTGAGAGCCAACGAAGCCCAGCCCAGCCAAGTGAAAAGGAAGTCCTGAGCAAAGCCCTCCCCAATCCCTCTGGGGTCTGCCTGCCCTGTGGGCACAGATGGCACGAAGGTGAGCAGCCCTGCTTCTACAGACACCACAGCATGGCTGCTCCCTGCTTCACCCTGACCCACATACAGCCCCAAATCACCCTGGCCTTTGGCCTGGATTTCAGTACTAGCCCAAGACATCTTTCCCCGGTGCTGTACAAACAAAACGAGCCAGACAGCTCCTCATGGATGAGAGCATCCTGCTGCAGCTCCCTTCCTCCCCATGGAAAAAACACTGACCCTCAGCACTGTGCCCCCAGAGCTGCTCTGCTATTTAGGAGCCACAACATAATGGCAAGGAAAGAAAAAAATGGTGGTTTATAAAGCTTAATTCACATGCATTTGTTCCCTAGCATTCCTTCCTTCCAAAGATGATTTTTCCTTAAAAAAGAACAAAAAAACAAAGGCAATCCCCACTGCAGGGAATGCAGGAGCGAGGCTCCCCCACAACTCAGTGCCCATGCTGGCACCACTGAGCACAACACATCAGTCAGTTCACAGCAGCATAAGCTGCTTAAAAATTACTGGCAGAAAATAGGATCAAATCTGTCTGCCAGAGAGCAGAGGGGTGTTTCCCCAGGCCCTATGATCAGCGTTTCCTTGCCAGCCTGTGTTTGTATCACACAGGTATTAGTCAGATGCATAATCTGTGTTATCAGTGTGCTGTGTTGGCCTCAGGGACCTGGGGAGCCAAAATGTTTATGCAAGTACAGTAGCTTATTTCATAAGTCATGTGTCTGCACAGCTGACATCCACAGAGAGTTCTAAGCTTCTAAGTCAAGTGCTAATAGCTGAACCCATTAGTGCTGTAGAAAATTAAAAACTGCTGTAAAGTTACTATTGATGCAAAGGTAGGCCTGGAGCTGGGCACCAAACTGATGGCAAATTTATCAGTAGTGTCCATTTTCAGAAGCAGCCTGGGCCTTCCAGAGAAGGCAGCTTTGTTTTTCCCCAGATAAGACAAAAAGAGCAAAGGAAAGCTCTGTTTTGTTGTCTTCTCTTCTCCCTCTTCACTACCAGTAGATAAATACCTGTTGACCCAGCTCCCTATTTGCAAGCAGTGGAGTGACGTACAGCCACAGCCCCTTCCCTGCAGAGGGGGACTCTGGGGTGGCAAGCTCCCTTCTCTGATCAGCAGGGCGGCACATCCCCCATGCCCAGTGATCTGAGGTTATTCTGATCACCAGAATACTCTCAGCTACTCTCAAGCACCT